>CM069921.1:42956945-43225170 GCA_036172225.1 Cryptocoryne crispatula var. balansae
CTATAGCAGGTCCTTATAAGGACCGGCAAGCGAAGTGCAAAATAGGCCAACTTGACCACCATGACATGAAGCCAGCCTTGTTAGGCCATGAAACATGTAAACTAGCCCATTGTGCTTATGACACTTGAAGTTGGCCCATTGGGCATTGGACATTTAAAGTAAATCGACTTAATTAAATTCAAAACATAAAATGCCAAATTAATTGAGTTAGTTCACAACTAAATGCTCCATTGGGTGGCTCGACTAGACAAAACTTTTGGTACATTGACCACAGGCATACGCATGGGACACGCTTCCCACTATAGATAGACCATTTCTACTACTTCCAAAAGTCAAAAGACTATGCCATGTAGGATAGGTAAAAATTTCACACCGTGCGAGAAAATAAGGCGGTATGTTTGACCTGTGATTTTCCTAATCAAGTGGAATTTTACACCAAGGGAAGGGCATGCATTCACATTGGGCAACATTAAACATGACACACCAACTACCACACCTGATGTATTATGACATGAGCGTAGAAATTCAATGAACATTTGCGACGAGTTGCATGTGACCGAGCAGTGACATTAGTCCAAGAGACAGGATGTGATGCAAATCAAACTAGATAGAATAAGACTTAATCAAATCTAAAAATACACTCAAATAAACCTTAAAACACACATAAAATAGGTTATTAAATCCTTAGCATCCAACAAAAATCAGATTTAATACGATCTTGAAATTTGTTTCAATGCACTTAAATCAATGGTATTCATTTTTTTAAACAAGTGCAAATCAAATGATTCATAGCCAATTGAAAAAAACAGATTAGAGCACATTAAAGCATTTGAGGTTCATCTCAAAATACATAAAATCAAATCATTAACACTCTGAAGGTCAATCTTAATCAATTTGAACAAAATTTCAAAACATTTTAAACATATCAAACACACACAGTTAGCGCGTTACTTAGGTATAAGAAAGCCACCGTAAATTGACTTAATCCGTGTCACTAAACTTATACAAGTCAAATTATTCAACACATCTAAAATTTCAAGTTCAAACATAAATAAAACAAACTTCAACCAATTGAAGTAAAACAATCAAACCAAAAAATTCAAACAACTCAAAAAAAAGGAAAGAAGAAGAAATCAACAACATTCAAATCCAAGAATCACGTTGAAATCTAAAATTAACATTTTAAACAACATAAAAATCAACATTTAAAATTAAGACATAAGTTAACTTCAAATAAAATTTAATCAAACTTGTTTGCATCTCATCGAATCGAAAATTTCAGGGCCCTTTGTGTTCTTTACATGTTGTGAATGTGCATGCTCTCGTCGAAGCAGTTGCTATGGTAGTTAATCAAAGGTATTTGAGTAGTTGCTCGATGTAAATGAACGTTGGATATTCGCACCATCCGATGGAGAGGATTCCAAAATAAATTTTCATAGAACCCAAATCTTGGTTCAATAATTTTATGAGATCACTCGTACTATCTAATACTTTTATGGTCTATAACCTATTTTACTAGAAGATTCGGATATCGATATTTCAAAACATACAAAAAATAAAAACAAAAACTCTTTTCAAAAACATCATAGAATTTTTGAGGTTCCTACATCCATAATCTCTCAACACAATCTCTCTACTAAGGTATGTACGGTCATCCCTTATTAGCCTTAACATTTGCATTTTATTTCTTTCTATTCTCGAAGCCCTCGGCTCCTAGTGACCACACAACACATCACACACAACAAAGCCAGAGCCACCCCACACGGAATCAAATTGGAACTACAACACGTCCACACTCACAACATCATCACAAAAGGTATATGATAGGCTAGCATTGCTTAATAAGGCAATACATATATTCACTATATGTTTTTAGTTTCTTTTGGCTAACCCATTTTGATTATGGGTATATGGATAGGAAACCCTACGAGCAATGCCAAACCTGACAATTAAACTTGATAAACTCCGAAATTCATCTCCTTAATCACTTTGAAACAATTTGCAACATTGACAACAAAACATTTTCAGCTTTTGGTGCCTTGAAGTGAAGAAAAGTGGAGACCACGTCACTTTCTAAGTGCAATTAAGGAAACTAAATCCAACAATATCTAGTGTAATGATTGAATAAAAATAATGTAATGATCAATAAAAATTACATAAACCTTTTGAAACCATTGTTACTAATATATGGTGCGGGGCTCTAAACATTTGATGCAGCAGGATTCCCCGAAGATGCTTAGAAGCAAAGGATTGAAGAAGGGAAATACAATCTATGATTCTTTGTAATTGCACAATGTGATATTTGGGAGAGCCTCTTCCTTACCCTATTAGCAAGTACATACCGTTAACTTTTATTCCTTGAATTCTAGGTAGTCTCTTGGTCCTTATATCCTTAACAAAGTATTTATTAAGAAAAAATTTAAAGAATATATCATTACACGATAGAGAAAATGTTTTTTTAAAAAACCAGGTACATGTAAAGCATTGGAAAGTTAACAATTGTAAAAACTTGTTAGTCCAATGTGTTCAATATGTGAGTCATCATCATTTCTTATTTGTAATTTGTCTTTGAATTACATAGTAAGGAGTTAAATTGCTTAAGAGACCTAGAGTCGAATGCCATGTGACTAATAGCTTTGAGATCTAGGTATCAATTTGGATCAACATTTGTATTGTTAGTGTTGGTTGCAATAATGTGAGCTAAAAGTGTTGCTGAATTCTTGAAGCTGAGAATTATCTAGAATACTATTGTTACGAAAGCTTTTGGAATCAAACCTTTTCTAGCATTGTTGAACTATATGACCTTTTTTGTCACATAATTGACAAATGTTGACACCCGAATGTATACTTTCCTTGGTTTCGATCTAAATTGTTACTCCGATTGTGAATCGAACCGATGCACCGAATTGTTGTCCCCTCTTTGTATTTGGTATCTTTTGAAATTGTTGTATCCTTCCCTATTGTTCTTGGCTGAATTATTTCCTTTGCATCCTCCTATGTTGGATTTTTTATCTATAATTAGAGTTCTCGTTGTCGCTAGCTCGTCGATCATATTTAATCTTGCAAAATTAGGCATTGGTGTTTGCCATACTAGATTGACAATGTTTTAAAAACATATCATGGTTCATGAGGATCCCTTGAATATCATATATGAAAAAGAAAGGAAGTGGCCACATGTGTAGTAATAGCTATTATAAAAGAATCATATTTTGGTCCTAGACCTCTCAAAACCATCAATAACAAATCACTAAGTGACACTAACTCATTCATATAGTAAGTGAATTAGCTATCATCTTAAAATTTTGCAAATATTCCACTTGTGGACGTAGACATTTTCCTTGGATGTTGTATTTCTGAAATTTCAATTGAAGAATTCACTCTTTGGAAGTGGAGGCATTAGTATTTGAAATAACTTTCCAAATACCTACGGAGGTATTATATCCAATAACAAGAGGAAGAATAGATTTCACTTGTGAGAGAAAATCAAAATTAGCTTGATTTTACAAAATCGTAATGAAATATCCCTAGATCTGAACATACGAGATTAGGTATCGACTTTGATGGATCCTCAGGATCAATAATAACAAAAGTAGGACACGGTATCAATCCATCGATAGAGTTCAATGAACTATTAGGTTTCCAAAAATGGAATAAACTAAGTATGCACTTTGGTATAAAGTTGTCTCCAATCAATTTTAATAGTAATTCAATGAGCTGTGCTAGAGATCGAGCTTAAGAATGATAAGAAAATAGCAAACATAGGAGATGAAGAATCAATGTGTTTTGATACCGAAAAAGTTGTTGAAAACTAACTTGGTGATTCCCCCATTGGGATCCTACTCTAATACCAAGTTGAGCCAACAATAGGATATCTCTACAACAACAATTGAAGAACCTGCAATAAAGGAACAAAGAAGAAGAAGAGGAGATGTAGATCCGAGAAAGCACACGAGGAATAGGAAGATGGCAAAATAGAAGATGTCGAACAATTTCTACGCTTCACATTTTAGGCCCATTCTCTCGCCCCTTGGGTATTTATATGAATGAATTTCAGTTGCATACATAATTGACATTGTACAATACCAAGGTGTACATAGAGGAGGCATTAAATTGAGCACCACATGCACCCTAGATCAAGCTTTGTAAAATTACTTATCCTAATTGTGCTTGACCCAATTGATGGGACTCAAATATTTCTTAGGCATGTGATGTCCGTAGTATGTGACTATGCCGCTTAAATATTTTTAGCTTTTAACATTATCTACATGTTATCTTTTTTCATATCTTGTTGCAATGTGGGTAAATCCCAACATACAAACAACTATTTTAAATGTTTTAAATGTTGTAGCATCTAGCATCATGGCTATATTCTTTTCCTTTCATTGCATTCTACGATACCAAAGGCTACTTTGTATCATAAATATCGTATTTTCTTACATAACCAAAGCGGGTTTTACTTGAAAGTTAATTGGTTATGGCATTATCCCAACCCTTCAGACATAGGAATCACTATCATTATCTTGGAAAGAAAATTCCTTTTCTTTATTTAACTAAGAGCATATCCTCATTTGCATCTCTACATTTGGTTGCCAGAAAACAATTTAGCAAAGCTTTTCGGGTGATTTTTTCTACAAAAAGAAGCATTAATTATGTTACTATGAACACTTTCGAACATACACAATCCTTTTACCGTGAAGAATTGGATCTAGGTGTTTTACTAAGATACAATCTGATATTTATATCCTTACAGGAAGTACCCATTTCTAAGTTGTGAGTGGTTTAAGAGCTATTATTCTACCGCAAAGGATTAACACTATTAGTGTCACGATTGATAAGCAATTTTCCCGTTACCTAAAAGTTTGTTCCCAGTAATATCTAACCCATAGTATTTGACTTTGCATAATATTGGAGTTAGGACTGTCGATTGAAAGATAACAAATGAGGGGTATTATTCAAATGATATTGACAAAATTAGTTGAAAGTTCATGTTATGCTATATGTCATTTTCTTTATAGAGGTGTTCGGATAAATTTGGACCTCTTAGTTTTTTTTTGTATTTCTGTATTTACTTTTCTTAAATTTAAGTGGACATGTTAATGTATATGATGTAGAAATGGTTGTCAACCAAGCAAACTTGTACTTTGTGTAAAGATGCATATTAATATCTTTTTTTGTATATGTGTGAACGGGTATTTGATGATAATGATTGTACGAAGTAATATACTAATTTATATGTGAATTATAGCATTTTTAATTTAATTTTCAAAACATAGATCTTTGGTCGCTGTTGGCACTTAAAAAAACAACATGTGCTTAAGACCGCTAGCAGCATTAATCAACATATGACCGCAGTTAAAAAGGGATTTCGACATAAAAAGAAGGGAAAAGAAGAAAGTCGGGAATGCCATATATGCTACACCTCTTTACCCTTGCATGGATTCAGATAAGAGAAGAGGTTTACATACCTAGAAATTGATAGGCTCCTTTTAAAAAAAACAACAAAGGCCCCTCCCAAGCAAAAAACAAGAGTCTGATAAAGATCCCAACATATGATGACAAATGAAAAGCAAGAGCTATGCATACGTGATTGACGGGTCGATAGAGAGAGAAATAGTGGGAAATAGATATGCCTTCGAATAACATGAGAAGATATATGAATGTCTCATATATTTTAGCTATACGTATTCCTTCAAAAATCATGGCATAGAAGAAGTAATGAGTACGTAATGTTGCTGCTGACAGATAGCAGGAAAAAAACGTGGAGTAAGAAAGATGTACACAATATATCGGGAAAAGAAGAAAAGAATAAAATATATGTATAATCTCACCTACCTGATGGCCCGATGAGAAATAAGAAAGCACTCCTTCGGTCCAGCACTGCCTGAAGAAAGTAAAGCCCGGAGTACAAGTCGAAAGAAACTCCTTTCGGCATAGAGCGGATACGCTGCCCCCACCAATAGAGATGAAAGAGGACGCGGCAAAGGGAAGGAACCACCAATCGGAGGAGACTCCGCACGTGGGAGTCTCGTCTCCGGCAGGGGACCAAATAAAACCTAGCCGAGGAATGGAATACGGGAGCGATTGGCCTTACCATTCTTTTCGATATATGGTGTCACGACCCGGAAAACGCAGCGGATTTTTTTTTTCTTTCCGGATTATGACAGCGGGATAAAACCCGGAAATAGGGAGGTTTGGTAACAAAAACACAATCACCAAACATAACCAAATTTAACATAAACTAATCCAACATCGAGATCAACATCAAATCACAAACTAAACCGTTCACAACTCCAAGATCAAACTAACAACGTAACATAACTGAGCAACTAGAATTAAGCAATCTAAACATCACCAATGAGACTTCATTAAGTGCTAAAAAATAATGTTATAGCAACTAAGCGACCATCTCAAAGACCAAGAACACGAAAATCAAGCATCTCCAAGGTCGGTGTAATCCTTGCTCCACCAATGGCGTGTCTTCCAAGACCGCTTCAAACATTCTCCTCCTCCTCAAGACACTGTTGAAATAATTAAACCACGGGGTGAGTCATATAAAATGACTCGGTAGGCACTCCATCATCCGCCAGATCGGATAGCCGAAAGGCCCTAGAATGATATTTAAATAAATACCCGGACATTCGCACCCTTTATAAACATATAAGTAAAACTAGTTAATACATTAACAATTGACTTAAATCACATCTTTTACACCACCAACCAGCCCTATGTCCACGACGACCAGCACCTATATGAACCATAACTTGACCAAAAAAAGAGGATATGAACGTATGCATAGACACCTGTATATATGCTCCATAAAATGATGAACTAAAACCAAGACATTTACATCACACAATGCAACTTAATATGCTAAGAAATAAACAAGAACACCTATGAAATAAATGCACCTATCCTCTAGTAAGCACCACACCTTTTTCTTATTAGCAAGAAAACCGTCGTCTTTGCTCCTCAACAAACTACAACCAATACTATCATATATAGCAAGACCATATAGCTAAACGAAATCCCATAGTGCACCTAGGCGGTGGTGGCACGAGGGACAAACCGCGGTATCCGGGATCGAAGGATGCACCGGACTGTTCTAACCTCCGCTGCCCTCGGGTCACGACTAACTAGTCTAGTGTAGTTGTTCCATTTACATTCATTAATGCATCATGCATCCACCTAATTATGCCATGCCATAACCGAAATATGCAAGAGATGACATACACCACATCATGCTATGACCAACATGCTATCAATGCAATTGATATGAACAACAATATCTAAATAACCTGCTTATGATACTAGAACCATGAAATGACAAACATAACTTAAGACTATCATGAATACCACATCAAACACTCAACCAAACATATTGTAACCACCCAATCAGATTTATCTCTTGGTTAAAAGGTCATAACATAACCAAAAATCAGATTTAATATTATTAGAAAAGACATTAATTAATAAGGTTAACATAACACCACCTGTACAAAAGAGAGTAGTTTAAAAAGGGTAACAAAGAGTACTAAGCGAGAACAGGGATGTAATCGACTCAGATCTACCAATCAACATGCTATAAATGTCATATATAATATCATACCATGATCCTTAATTATGCACAAAAGAGAAAGTACTATCTAACCACAACAGTCACACCAACCCCGTTAATAAAATAGGCCAATTACTACAAGTCATGGAGATTTTTAAAGTATGTGATTTAAATGATAGTAGACACGTCAAGAGTGCCTACCGGAAACCGTGCTGGAGAAATCGGAATTTGGCGACCGAAAAAGATATCGAACGTTGACGACGCAATGTACCGCTTGAACCGGTCGAAAAGGGTTAAATCACACCACTTAGGCTGCTGGAAAAAGAGCATACACAAGAAGAATAATCTGTTGCATCAAGGGAAAAATTTGGAAAAAATAATTGAAGAGAAGAATATCATGATAGGGCAATAGATAAAAGAGAAAGAATGATAGGATAGGAGAGAGGATGCTTACGGCGGCTGATAGGGGGCGGCGCACGGCGTCGGGAGAGGCGCACGGCGGCCGGGGGAGGGCGCACGGCGGTGCTAAGGCGGGAGGCCGCGCGGGCGGGTGTGCGCCGGGCGTGGGCGGCCGCGTGGCAGCGGCGGTGCGGCCGCGGCGGCGCCGACCGCGCCGAGGGGAGGGGAAGGCCGGTCGCGCGGGGGCGCGCGTTGACCGAGGTGGCGCCAACCTGGCACCGCGGCGGCGGCTGGCTGGTCGCGCGAGGGCGGGACGGCCACGCGAGGGCGTTGACCGGGGTGGTGGTTGACGGCGAGGCGGCGCCGCGCGAGGTCGACGAGGGTGCTCGCGCGTGCGCGTGCTCGCGCGTGCGCGTGCGCGCGCGGACGACGAGGCGGCGGACGTCGAAGGTGACGTCGGCGACGGAGACGCTCGCACAGGGAGAAAAAGCAGCGACGGAGAGAGGGAAACGAGGAGGCCGACGGCGCTGCTCGCGAAGGCGAAGACGGTTTCGCGAGGGGAAGACGGCGACGATCAAACTAGGGTACGGAGAGGGGGAAAAATTTAGTAAAAATGGAGGATAAATGGGGAAGGGTTTAAATAACAATAAAATGCTCATAAAAATTAATTTAAAATATCTTTAACCTATATAATAAAAAAAACGAACGTTACATATGGGAATCAAAGTCAAAAGGCATCCAACAGCCGGGATTGGCTAACACCTACGTGTTTGGTTGCGTGATAATTTTTTGTACACTTTCATGATAAAAAATTATATTAAAATAAAAAGTAAATCAACTCATGACATAAAATTATCATGTTTGGAGGGATGTGACAACAAAAAAGAGTAATTATCATACATGACCAAACAAAGTGGGGGACCACAAGAAAAAAGAAAGAGGTGAAGTCCTCTTTTTTTGTTTAAGAAGAAAATTACTTTCAAAACATAAAATTGTCATGGTTGTCAACACCTATTTTAACAAGTTTTCTTACAATTTTTAAAAATTAAAATAAAAACCTCTATTATCATGCAACCAAACACCCCCATTAAGTTAACTGGATCCCATGTTATTGGGTCTCTAATAGGGTGATATCCAACTAGACAATGAAATAAACCTAACGGACCCTTAATGGAATTAATGTCCAATAAGGCATTGGATGGTCACGATGGAGTGAGACACCCACTGAGTGGCTGAGATTTACATCTAGATCAAGTCTATTAAACGTGGGGACAAGATTTGAAGATAAATCATAAGCCATAGATGATATCTTCACGTAGAGAGAATCCTGGAAGCAAGGAGATAAAAAAAACATGTACAATTTGTCTATCCCTCCTCGATCAATTGAGGATAACGTGACAATAGAAGTTTGCTGATGTTGCATACCACCTTCTTCATGATTAGTCATGTGCCCATGACTTTCTCCCATCATCGGAGCAGGGGGCCTCCACGGATGTCTATATAAAGCTTCTCAATGAGATAGGGGAGGGGGAGGAGAAAAAAAAGGCGTGGAGATTCTGCGAAAGCAACAACAGCTCGTGTGAAGGCAAGGTTCCGTCAAGGCAAAGAAAAGCAGGTCAATTAAAGGGGGGTAAGTTCTCATCAAGATGCCAGCCCGCCCTTCCTTCTTATTCCGAAGTCCTTTATATTTGGTTTTCCCCCACCTAGACATCCCACAGTCAGCATGATGATCTCCTCATAATCAACCCTCCAAAGCATGGTATGGATACTTCGTTCCATGGGGAGGCATACTATACTTCTTCTTGTCCCATTTGTTTTGTCTTCCCTTATTTTTCTTGGTTCATAATTGAAATCATGTCAGACTTTGCACCCTGCTCAAAATATATTAGCCTCATGTCGGTTTCAGATCAAGCCCCACGTCCAAGCAAAGCCATCCTTTCAAAGTCATCATACTTTCATCAATACATATGTGGGATTTATCTCTCCCTTCCTCATTCCGATAGTTGGACAGCCATGAAAACAATCACGGAGTATTTTATCTGCAATAGCATGTTTGATAGTGCATACACCCAAGGATGGTGCTTCAGTAGAACCCTCTCTTCCTACTGTTTTAACCCTTTAAAGCAGTACGTTGGTGCATTCCACTTGGTTTATCATCTTGAATAGTTTTGTTTCCTTACCTTCATCCACCTGACAGAAGGACATGCCAAGGGAAACACATGCTGAAATCCTCTCATCTATACCTAATGCCCTGTTTGGTTAGAGTTTCATTTTTGGTACTATATCAATATTGATATTAATATTTTCAAATGTTGGAGTATCAATATCAAAAGTAATACAAGTGGAGACTTGTATTACATAATATGCTTTGTTTGCACTACAAATTTTAAAATTGATACAATTAACCAAACACCTCCTAATGGTTCTTATCAATATCAATTTTAAAATTGAGAGTGATAGAGGTACCTAATAGTGTTACCAAATAGGGCATAAAGTATCTTCCAAATCAAGCCAATTGGACATGGTTCTCATGGATCATAAAGTAAGGTTATACCCAGAATCTTTGGGACCCATATGATGGACAAAAGACCCCATGGGGTAGCCTTAATAAAGCAAAGAAAATGTCTCCAAGGAGAGGAGCTGAAGCTTGTGAATAATATGACTGCATATTGAAGAAATCAATCATTTGAACCAAAATAGAGCTTAAAAATACAGTGAGGGCATTATGCGGCCCAACCTATTTGAAGATGATCTACATGAAGGCACACACCTACATTTGAGCACATGAATGACATTCTGACAGGTGGTGTTACGCAAGACCCAATGCACCTAGTTTGGACAAGAATTCTGGGCATGAATCCCAATATCTTTGATTCTTTACATAGTGGATGAGTTTATAAACATGCCCCATTAAGGAAAAAATCACCATCTCATATAGAGAAAGGTCAACCATAGACCAAAAACTCTATGATTTCGGTGAAAATTATCCATATAAGATCATATTATGACATGGCCTTCAATATGATGTAATCTCGGTCGTTTGAGTGACATCTATATATCAAATGCCTGCATTATAATGAGCCGAGAATGATCTTTATGTAGCCCATCTAGCTGATGAGGAATGCAAACATAATATATGTAATAAAAAAATTTTGAAATCCAATGAGAAAAATAGGAAACAATACATGTACAATAAGTATGATTTGTTCAGAAAAGATCAAACGAGGTAGCTATCTCAAGCCAATACTTGATGTTGTGGAACTGATGGTCATCATATTAGAACCTGGGCATCTAATTTGAGAAGGCTGGTTACTAAAAGGAATCCAAATATGGCAAAGTTTGAGGTCCAGACATGCTGGATGGAAATATGATTGCCCTCTAGACATTGAACAAGTTATTAAGCACCTTGACAGGGACATAATTGAGCTTTAGAGATCAGATTCCAGATAATCTAAAGGTTGGGACGCCAAGGCCTCAGCAAAAAGATACAAAAGCATCAAAGATACTTTGAAAATAATGTCCAAACCATATCAAACAAAATTTGCAGGATAGAAAATGCTGTAATAATCAGAGCTTAAAAAAATCCGAACTATCAAGCTAAAGATATTCCTAGAGGTATAATCATATTTCAAGTGTGAAATGAACCTAAGTCATCTCAAATTTTAGGCCGGAGAATATACTTCGAATTTGGATGTGAGCATATTCAATCCAACTGAGTCAAATTCCTCTCAATTGATGTCTTTATCTTATAATCTAAGAGAACTATGCAGCCCACATAAAAAGCATATGGAACTCAAACATGAAGATGATCAATTATAAGAGGAATCAAATCACACTGAAATCTGGAAATTATAAATATTGCAACCACTTGGAGCCGAAGTAGTCATATGAATTTTATGATTCAGGCAAATTTTATTCCAACCATAAGCCTATGTGTACGCCTTTTTTTAAAATAAGGTCTAATTATGTTCTAAAATTTGAATGCATAGGTCTGGATCCTTGAAATCATCAGAGTTGGACAACTCTAAGCCCTGAGCCCATTCATGTGCTCTTTTATATCTTAAGGCATATGTAGCACAACCCGACATTAGGCCGAATTTCCTTTGACGAGATGGATTCGGATCAAGTAATCTATGAAGAATTTGTTGAAAGATGTTCAATTTGAGAAATCTTGAATATATTAAGACCCCAACCTTGTCTTCAGGATTGTCCATAGCTTAAGATTTTAAGTCAATGACACATAGCGTTAAGACTTATCTTGAAGACAAAGAGGAGTAGATCCTATAATAGCATGACTTGAAGTATAATAATATTAAGAATGCTCCAAAAGATGACATCTAGATCTGATACATATATATATATAACAAAGTAAGTACTAAGACATCAATGAAGACAAATAAAAAATATATATTCAAATCAAACTTAAAATATTAAGTTTGCATTCCTTTTAAATGTTGATGGGTTATAGCTCCTATGTGTTCTGTGGATGAATGTTTCCTTTTTGTATGAGCTGTTACGACAGTTAAACAAGAGTGTTCGAGAATCTCGATGTAATTAACGTCAGAAATTCGCACCTTTCGACGGAGAGAGGTCCAAAAACAAATTTCATGAACTCTAAACTCGACATATATATTTTATACACATACCACATATTTTGGATGATATTTTCTATGAAATAATATATATTTTTATAGTAATCAAAGATAAGATAGTGAAAATCCATTTTTCCAAATAAATGGAAGTCAAATAAATTTTTAAACCATTTCCCAACATATTTATATTTTTATATTTAAAGATTTCGAGGTTTCACAAATTGGCACGCCCAGTGGGACCTCTCTTTCTCTTCATCTTTCCATCATTGCACTCATTGATAAACATTCATCCCGTATTACATTTATTAGAAACCCTCTACATTTGATAGGAGAACTTTTCTTCTTTTGCAGTGCTAAGCGAGATGGAATCCAAGGTTGTGTTTTCCGAGAACTATATGAAGAATTGTGTGACGGGTTTCCTATCGCAACCACTTGTCTTAGCATTTCCACCGGTGATCCGGACTACCCAATGTTTAGGAGTCGGGCTTGCGAAGCCAATCGCCGATGATGATGTCATATCCTCGATCGAGTAGATCATTCTAGTCACCGAGGCAAAGTCGAAGTCACAATTCAAGAATAGTCTCGCATCGAACATACAATGTTTGTCGTCAATCAAATGTCGGTTTCTCGGGAGAAGCTAAAAACAAAGAAATTTCAAGCGAGGAGAACATCCACCTCATTCTCCTCACGCGAGATCCTTCATGGTTGGCACTATGAGACTCTACTAGAATGGCCGCCTTGCCACACCCATATTGGGCAAGGATGAGCCAAGAAGATATGTCCCCAAGTTCACCATGGTACCGTTATTTAACCAATTCAATATTTTGGCTCGGTTGGATAACGAAAATAGACAGAAGGATATTCAACATATTCCAACCATCGGACAAGGGGCAAAGAGGATAGCCCATGCCCACAAAAATGTGAAAGGTGGTCGAGCAGCGACCCATGCTGGCAGCACTCAGCAAAGGGGGCACCCCTCTACAAGAAATGTTCTGGCTGGCCAGTCAGCAACTCGGCCCATGTTTATCATTGAACAAGTAGGAAGATACACTTATTTTAAATTTTGGGAAGATATATGGTACCAGTCTCAACGGCAGGGGGGATATGTTATTCCCCATGAAGTATCTCAACACACAACCAAGAAGAATAAAGATAGGATCGCCAATTCATCAGGGGGCAGATGCTCTAATAATGGTAGATTTCCAAGACAATCCACTTCACAATACAACAAAGTAGCTAGAGGTAGGAAGTATGCTAAGTCTGAAGAGACAAAGGTACCACTGCCCCAATAGAATAATGAAAGGATTGGAACATGAAAGCATAGCACATCCACACACTTCAAATGGCCTATTGTTCAATTCGTGCCATTGACCTAATAATTATTGATGGGTTTTTGTTATGAGACAGAACCAGTCATGAGTAGAAGGGGGTTGAAAGGGAATAAATATTTACCCAGCTTGTGTACCCAGGGGCAGCTCCAAAGAGAATGTTAAATAAGGGGGAAAGTGATAAGAAGCATGTTTATAATTGTTATATGACATCAAGCACCAGCCGGCCAGATGAGGCCGGGGAGCCATCTCAGCGCCACACCCGTGTGGGGCTAGTTACACGTAGTCAAGATCAAAGAGCCACATCACTGTCAGTAGAACCACAACCACCTCAACAAGAATTTCCTAGACAAGAGGAGATAGATGAAGCTATACACAACACTGATGACGAAGAACCTTTACTCGAACGGGTTAACATTGCAGATATTATGAAAGAGAATTAGGAATTGAAAGTATTGGTCAAGAGCCTTTTGGCCATGAAAGCACCCTAGTCCTATAGATTGGCAGAGGCCCCAAATGAACCCCCAGCAGCCCAGATCAACCAACCGCAAATCCGGCAAGTTACAGGTCAGCCAAATATTCCACATATAGTACAAAGGGGGCAAGCAGATGAGGAAATTCAACATAACTCACAGAGGTTTTATTCATTACAAGATTTATCGGCCTTGTCTCAAAGAGCCATGATTGAGAATATTGTTCAAGACACATTTACTCGACATGAGGAGGGTTTAGCTACCGTGGATTTGTACCAGGTCCCATATTCGATCCAATACCAATTCAAGAAGTTGCCCCTAGATGTGACAAAGGTTCCTAAATGCTCTAAATATGATGGAAGGGGATCTACGAATGAACATCCGGCTATGTACATGACTCATATAGGAGAGTTAGCTCTCTAGGATGCTTATCTCCTTAGGTTTTTCCTTACCACTCGACAAGGTCAGCCTTCGAGTGGTATTCCAAATTGAAACCCGGATGCGACGGGCGGCTAGGAGGACATGCAGAGGCGCTTTATTGAGCAAATCAAAATGATAGAAAGACCAGTTTTGCTAGTAGAACTAACATTATTAAGATAGAGAAGAGATGAGACCGCCGCTAACTATATCAAACGCTAGCGAAATTTCAATATGAGATGTCCCAATCCTCAGTTAATGAAAGATGCAGTTGGATTGTGTAAAGGAGGACTGCAGGCCATATTTCATGAAAGGTTGTTGATAGTTAGTGTATGGACTTTTGATGACCTGAATAAGTTCATCACAGATATAGAGATGTTTTATGCTGAGAATCCTATTATGCCAGTATTAAGGCCAAAGATGGCAAAAGACAAGCATGTTACCACCAAAGATATGCATACCGTGGAAACATCTCCTCGGATAAATAATGGCAATGGGGGTAGAAGGACAACCCATGCCCTGTCATTTGCCCCACCTCATCAAATAGCTAGGAATCAAGCCACCCTCGTTCCAAGGCCAACCCCGGAAGAGCGTATGAGCAAACCATATTCTTTTGATATTGGACTCACTAGAAGACTCTATGACTTATGTGTTAAAGATGACTTAATCACTCTCCCTCCATCTAAGAGACCCGGAGACACCAATAAGATAAACGAGCCCAATTTCTATTCATATCATAGAGTATTGGGACATACAATTGAGGAGTGTTACCCTTTTAAGTATTTAGTTAAGAAATTGATCCAAGATAGCATAGTCACCATTGGCAAGCAACTAGTGAATCCACCCAAGCCACACCCAAAGACACCTCAGAAGTAAAATGCATCTATCAATGTGATTCATCAGGCACCACCTAAGGTAGCAGAGGATCATAGAGAAGCACCTAATAGGATGCAACTGATAGGAGAGGAAGCACACATGTATGCTATTAGAGCCCTGCCATTGTTGCACGGGTTACCTTTGGAGAACCGAGGCACTCGGTAGAGAAATAAGATTTTGCTATGCGCAACTTGTCGGCAATATTGGCCGGATGTCTGGAGCTAGAAGATATGTCACCCGATCCTGATGTACCATAGTTGGCCTCAGATGAATCATTCACAGAGTCAGCTTCCTCAGCTAGTCATGTATCAAATGGATCAGAAGTAGAATCTCGAGAAAGAGGTCAAGATGGATGGGAGGGATCAAAAATAGCTTCAACTTGGCAGCATTTGATTCAACCTTATTATGACTCATTTTCTTTCCTGATAGGAATGTCATGTAGAATTTTGGACTTTTGCATTCAGCAAGATCTTATACAGGCCCCCCATTTAAAGCAGTATGATGTCAGTTACCCTAGGGCCTTGTCAGAAGGTTGCATATACCATCAGATAGACCAACATATTTTAGGAAATTGTAGGGGGGTGAAGAATATGATTGAGTACCTCATTCAAAGAGATATCATACACTTAGGCAAACATCAAGTTTTTCCCCCTCGGCCACATGATAGAATTGTTCCTCAAAATTTTGCCATCAACATAATCCACATTACCATAATAAATGACACTCTTAGGGAGCAAAACGCAGGAAACATGATACATGAGAATGACCGACCTTGGGTGTTTTCCTCATATCAGATGCTTCTGTTAGTCTGTTAGATGCGATAGAAAGAAATGTCAAGGCCAATGAAGAATATTTACAGGAGCATGTAGCTGAAGAAAGAATGATAGAAAATACTCAAGCAAATATAGGGGAGCCCTGGATAAAGATCCCCACTCGACAGGAGAAGATTGAAGCCAGACAAGAAATAGTAAGAAAGAAAGCAGAAGAGAGAGCCGCTGAAGCCGCTGAAGCCGCTGAAGCAGCCGTAGCGATGATGGCAAATAATGAACAACAGTCAATCCATTAGGGCAAGCCCATCTCTCCGGCCATCCACCGCAAACAGATGAAGATTTGGAAGAAGGCACTCAAACGGGAGGCAAAGTGGTAGGAAGAGCAACTTCTTGCCATGGAAGCACGCAATACAGTCCTCACCCCTCTGCAGAGGTTACAACAGATCATAAACCAATTAGAAGAAATGAGCCCAAACAACCTACAGGTCCAGCTCCCCTTGGGGCTTATATTCCATGGGAATCATGTTCAAGAAAGGTCCAAATTAAGAAGAAACTAGTAAAACTACAATAGGAGATGGCTAATGAGGGGGCATCAAATTTATGGTCTAGTTATGAAGATGGAGATAGCATAAATGAGGTTATAACTCAATTCCAAGACCTTACTTGCAATATGGTAAATATACCACCTCCGAGGGAGTTATACATGAACAACAATGGAACCAGAGGGCAATCATCCCACCGCCTGTTGACATACCAACGACAAAATCAGCCCAACATTAACAAGAAAGGCAAAAGTGCAGGATAGCCAACGGTGCAAGAAAAAGTTATATATTTTCTGGGAGAGCAGCGCAAGCCAATGGCATCACCCCTGATTAGGCAACCGCCTAAGAAATCCATCAGCCTCCCCCCATTGCCCGAGGAAGAGACAGGGCACATTGAGGCCAGCCCAGTAATAGGAGAAAGTAGTGGAATTGACAAGACAGTTGAGGAAAAGAAAAAATAATCAGATAATACCAAGACTAATGAAACAACTCCACTATTACAACCAGGCCAACCCGAAGATGTACCAGAAGAAGAGGCAGATGATACTCCCATAGTAAATAGT
The DNA here is from genome assembly GCA_036172225.1 of Cryptocoryne crispatula var. balansae. Classification (NCBI taxonomy): domain Eukaryota; kingdom Viridiplantae; phylum Streptophyta; class Magnoliopsida; order Alismatales; family Araceae; genus Cryptocoryne; species Cryptocoryne crispatula. The sequence goes on from CM069921.1 coordinate 42,974,461, forward strand.
CTCTCTTCCTGGGCCAGGGTTAAAAAGAAGATAGATGAGAAAGTGTTGAACCATATAAAGAGAATGCATGTTACATTCAGTGTTTAGGAGATGTTATCTCTGAGCAAGGAGCTAAGGGAAACATTGATTTTAGTCTTGCAAGAAGCAGAAGCATATGAAGCTCATGTGATGGAGATATGATACGATACTTATGCAACATTAGTCTCTTTTGGTGTAAAAGATATGTTGATTCTCAACTTGTTCCACAATCGACCTTTGTATGTGAAAGGTTTGATTAATGGACATGACTGACAGAATTTTGATAGATGTTGGGACTACAGTAAGCATCCTCCCTCTAATAACTTTCAGAGCTCTATATCTTATGCCACATATATACAAAGCATCAGGGGTCAGGATCTCAGGTTTCAATCAAAACTTTGAGGATGCATTAGGAAAAGTGGAAGTGGAATTGACATTGGGAGATTTCAAGAAAGAGGTCACATTTTATATCATTGACAGTGATACCACTTACAAAGCATTGTTGGGAAGGACATGGTTGCATAAAAACTGGGTGGTGCCATCGACATTACACTAGTGCATCAAATATAACAAAGAAGGAAAACAACATAGAGTCAATGCCGACCCTGCTCCTTTTGTAGTGGCCGAATGCCATGTGGCTGATGCTGAGCTGTATCTGGTAGGCAGAGTTTCTAGAGCTAAAAGGGAAAGGAAGTGTTCAGAGCCATTGATCTAGATAATGATTTAAAGGTTAATGAGACCAAGGTAGAGATACACCAGCAGATGACGAGTGCAAGCAAATTACAAAATTTAATTCCCAGAGGGAGCAGACGCTTAATCACATATGCGGCAAATACTTTAATGAAGGCCCTTGAATATGTTGTTGGCATGCCTCCTGAGACACTGTGGAGTTTGGAAAGACAAGATGGCTTGACTATTGAGAGCCTGAGAACTTTTGCAGTGAGGTTTCCCGATGGGCGGTGCCTTATCTATTATTTAGAAGGAGGTGCACTTACTTCGGTAGATGATGATAATTTTGGATGGGCGGACAATCAAATCTCATTGATGGTGCCCATGGAAGAGATGTCTGACATTTCACCTTCCATTCGGCAGATGGCCTCCAAGTTGAAAATCCCACATGAGCAACCCAAGCACAGGGCCGACATGTTTCAGAAATTGTGGGATTCTTCTAATCAGCCTACTGCTCAGAATAAATACTCTGGGTTAGGATATGAGCCCGGACAACAGTCCTTGGTGCATTATGTAGCTAATATGGTCAATATTTAACTAGCTGATGTACCCCCTGAGGTGTCTCTCGCACACGTCAAATGATAAAAATGAGGATGAGAAAGGTGTTACCATATATGAGCAGAAGATTGGTCATACACAAGACTGGGAGCACCATGAAAGGTAGAGGGCCCATATTGGTAATAGTCCCGTACAATCAAAAATATCAAAGAAAATGGAAGAATCTGAAGAGCTCATCGATTTGGAGCCCGTACTCGAGGAATTTGAAGATGGCGGCCAAGCCACAGTACATGATTTGATAGAAGTCAACTTGGGCAATGATGAGAATCTTAAACCTACATTTATTAGCGCTCTCTTGAATGAGGAGAGAAAATCTTACAAAGAGTTGCTTCAGGAATATCAAGATTGCTTTTCCTGGTCATATCATGAAATGCCCAGTTTAGCACCCGAAGTGGCAGTACATCGGTTGTCAATACTTCCATCTACCAAACTGGTTAAACAAGGACAAAGGCGAATGAGAGCTGAATTAGAACTTAAGGTAAATGTTGAAGTTGACAAATTACGGGAGGTGCATTTTATTGAACCATGCAATTGCCCAATTTAGTTAGCTGATATAGTGCCAGTTCAAAAGATAAATGGGCAGATCTGAATTTGCATTGACTACAGGGATTTGAATCAGGCTTGCCCAAAAGATGACTTCCCCTTGCCAATACTAGAGAATATGGTTAATGTGACTATGGGACATGGTGCGTTGTCCTTCACGGATAGATCTCCAGGATATAACCAAATTCTAATGTCAGAAGATGATAAGAACTTCACAGCATTTCGCACTCCCAAAGGCATCTTCAACTATAAACATATGCCGTTTGGGCTAAAAAATGTGGGTGCTACATATCAAAGAGCTATGACAAAGATTTTCTATAAGATGTTGCATGACTTAGTCGAATGTTATATTGATGATCTAGTTGTAGACACGCCAATTTGGCCTTATTTAGAGCTTAAACCATTATTCCATTGGCAACATCTCTTTTAGACCATCAAAATCATGATGAACCACCCTTTTAGATGAGCCTAGGTGCTTATTGGAAATATGAGGATGATTTTATAATTTTTAATCAAATCCGTGTTTGCCGAACAAGAGACTCTTGGTGGTGTGCCAGATTATGCTTTTCCCAACATATCCTCTATCTGTAAATTTTTCATAGGATTATATGGACGTCTAATGAAAAATTATTAACATGAATAATATTATTCTTTGAGTTATCTTTCTATTGCAACAAACAGCATTCAATTCTGATCTTCCATTTGTCCGCAGCGCCCTTTGGAAGTCAGATGCACAGTTCTGTCCGCACGCAACACCGATCAAGCCCAATTGCATGCAAGCCCAGCCCATTGGGCACATATCTGACCAATTCATGACCTTAACTTACTTTTTCCTCTTCCATATCACTTTTTATAGCATCTGGAAGCTTCATGGTCTAAATTAGCATCATCTAATGATGGCAATCCAACTTGTTGTCTTATACATCAAAACTTGCCATTTTGAGACTATATTTGTTTCCTCTTCAAGTGGAGACATATTTTGAACATGGGGAAGGTGATACACGGTTTACAATCCCTATAAATCATTTGGGTAAGTTTCTAGATGCCTCAGTATGAAAATTAGCAACATTAATTGAAGGAAATCCAACCTATGGTCGGATGTATCAAAACTTGCTAATTTTGACCTATTTTTCATCCCCTATAAAGGGAGACTCATATGAACGACATAAGAGGGCATACCCATAATAAAACACTCTTATCCTCGTCCTCCAGCCACCCTTGGCTCATCCCAACCTTCCCAAATCGTCCTCTCTTCATCTTGGTGCCCGGAGATCATCCCAAAGTGAAGGAGAAGGCTCGATCCGGGCATTCTGCATCATCCAACTTCATCGACTTATGAAGAAAACTCAAGACTTCTTATGCAAAAGTATTCAACATATAAGTTGTTCCTATATTCTTCCTGTTTCATATCCAACTGACATAACTCAATTCTGACTTGCTGTTTGTTCGTGGTGATTGCTACACTAAGGGCGCGCATCCAGGTTCTGTTTTCTACATACGCCCAATTTCATAATTTTTACATACTTCTACAGGAGTATTTAGGAGAAATCACCAACAAAGGAACTCTTCCTCTCCAAGTAATATGTCTACTCCAACAAATGGTACTCGATTCTGACATGGGGGTCATCTGTAGCATTCTCTGCACCAAAGTCGCGCCAGAAGGGTGCAAAGCTACCCGAACCGGCCTTCTTCAACCAACTCGGCTTCAACTCAAGCCGATCCATTCCATAAGCTTTATCAACTCATTTAAATAAGTTTATTTATTGTTTTAAAGCATATTTAAGTTCATTTGCATCATTTTTACATAATAAAAAATAAAAAAAGGGGTTATGGCTCACCCCGAAGCCGGTGAGTCCGATTCCAATTGCTTCTTTCTCATCTTCTTACTATAGTTACTACACTTTCCATAGTTCTAATCAAACTCTTCACTTGGTTTATTGTTCTAGTTGCACAGGTTGATCAAGCTAGCATCGATAGGAGACTATTCTTCATCGGCCGGCCGAAGAAGAAGAAGGTTGAACTCACATCCCAATCTCCCACGCTAAGGTACACACGGTCAAATCAACTCAATCTTATTTTCAATACATAAAGCGGAGCCCACGGCTCCTGGAGACCACCCCTTTTATTCATGCTTCAAGTCAGTTCATTCCTCACTCTCCTGCTACATGACCCGAACCATTTCCGATGCTCGAGCGACACCGTGAGATGAAAGTTCGGGGATCAATGTGAGTGTGGGACCGAGGTGAGGAGTCTTTACCGCTTTCCGAGTGTTTTCTGATTCACTCACCCTTTTCCCCAATTCTATCTTTCACCTTCTCTTGAGGTGCCGATCCGGAACCCTTTTCTGGAGTTGACAGCTTTTTGGCGACCACGGTGGGACAACCAATATCTTCAACCGTGCTAGCTTGATTGATCCGTGCAACTAGTTATTTTCCAACTTGGTTCCCGGGCGAACCGGCTTATCCTTTACCTTTTCCATGTCAATTTACCTTTAAACTTGCTGTTTACTCCTTCTTTAAGATTGTCCCCCATGTGGACTTGACTTATCTTTAATTGCAACCCGGTTTTCGCGTAAACCACTCTTTTTTTCTTATATACCGGTTCCTGCGTGAACCAACCCACTCTCAGATCGGTCCCCGCGTGGGACACCCTTTTGCACCACTTTAAATTGGCCCAAAGTGGCCCTTCTTCATTTTTCCAATCAAACAAACCGGTTCCCGCATGAACCACCCCTTTTCCTTTAAAAACCGGTTCCCACGTGAACCACCTACCTTTCCAAAACTCGGCTCCCACGTGAGCCACTTTATTTTCAAATCAGTCCCCAACTGGACCATCCTTTTACCTTTACTTCAGATTTGTCCCCACTTGGACACTCCATCACAAGCCGGTTCCTGCACGAACCACCTTTAGTTGCTAGTTGCTATTTATTTGTTTTACTTTGTCATTGCTTGTCTTGCTTGCATTCACTTATTTGATTGATTTAATAGCTTTAATTCATGTTTGCATATTGATTGCTTCTTCTCCTCCAACCCTCAATTTTTATTTTTTGCATTAGCTTTTGCATTGGGTACCGGACTTGCTCCGATCCATAGGGCATTCGAGACGGGAGCTCTCTCTCCCAACACACCCTCACCCTCCAAACACCTTCTTGGTGGATTCTAACCTCTCTTCTAGGATATTCCTTCCTAGTTGATTTGGTGGTTTCCATCAAGACCTCCGTAAGTCCCCATCCGTGGAGTATTTCTCTCTGCACGATTGGGCTGGTTGTACCACTTTCCCAAAACCCGAAGAACCCAAGTACCTACTCGTGGTGATTGAGTGACAACCTTAGGTCTTGAAGATTGAAGCAATAGGAACGATACCCATTTGAGTGAACAATTGCTAGTAATCTATATAATCTAAGGTTTCAACCCAAATATTGTCAAGTAGTCATTTTAAAACCTTGTTTGCATAACTTGCTTGCACACCAAAAATTGAAAACAACCAAAAAATTCTTCTTGCAAAACACCTAAAAAAAAGAACTCTTTAATTTTGTGTTCAACTTGTTTTTCAAAGAACCAAATTGAAGCAAAAAAAAAATAAACAAAACAAAACATAACAAAAAATTTTCAATTGTGTGCTTTGCTTGCTCTCTTTTTTAACCATCCTTGTAGAAAGATCGACAGGATGCCCATGATGTTAAGGTCCGGAAGACACATCAGGATGTCAGACTACTAAGGGCAAGAAGAGGAGTTCGAGACGGGCCACTACGAGCTACAACAACCCATGGTCCAACCAGTGGGCCATGTCAATGCCGTCAGGGAGCCTGAAGTTCAAAATCCTACTCATCCACCTGCTTCACTTAGTGTGGAAAAGATACTCCAGGGTCTATCCCTCCATTTAGATCCTGAATTCTTTTCACTTGTGCAATCTTTAACAAAGGGCAAGATGCCTGCCAATCAAGATTCGGTCGAGGGAAATCAAGCCCCCTCACCACCCCAATCGACAGTCAGGCTCCTCATCATCTCCTCTCCTGGGAAACCCTGTCGTGCCTCTACTCACCCCGTTGTGGGGCATTCATATAATTCTATGCCAGTTCCTACGTTGAAGCCACCTCTTCCAACCCATTCATCTGAATACCTTGCACCGGTGGCTCAGGAACCCAGCCTCACTTAAGCATTCATGGACAAACTCAACCAAATGGATGAACACTTTGAAGAGCTGAGGCATCGTTTGGACTCGAAGGCCATCTCTGAAATATCTGCTCCATCTTTCCCAGCCCCATATATCCCTCCATTACAAACACCAGCCTATCGCTACAATGGCTTAGGTGACCCCTTTAGCCATGTGAATGATTTTATGAGCAAATCATTTCGATGGTTAAATGATCGAAGAGCTCTTGCTATTCTTTTTAAGCGATCATTGTATGGTGCAGTCCTAGAATGGTTCTTTTCACTAGGGGAAATAGAAATATGGGATTTTGAAATTGTCAATGAAAAATTCTTGCGACGATATGGGCCAGGCTATTCAATAATTGGGGAAGTAAAACAAGATGTAGAATTAATACAATATTCTGATGAATTGAGGCCCAGGCTTGAGAGGAGCATTGATGCTATGAACCAACCTAGGAGCCCTCTCCAACCCCATCTAGATCATCATCATCGGCCAACTCCTCGACGCCAGTTGATTGGGCCACCCAAGCCCCAACCTCATCCGGTCATGCAACCCTTGCCAATGGCACAACCAATTGTGCACAATCAAGTTCCTCTTGTCGCTTGTGCAAATACTTCATTACCTAAACCGGCTCCACCAACATTTCCAAAGGCCCCTCAGCCAATCATCCGGCCCTTGGCTTCTCAACTAATTTCACCAATAGCTCCCCAGCCTGAACCAACTTCTATGCCAGCACCACTTTAATCAATCCCTCAACATAGGGTTCCCCCTCAGTCAGTCAAACTAGTTGTTTCTTTTGTTGCTCCTGCCATGGTAGAGGAACTAGCCACTCCGATCATTCATGCTCCTGCCATGGTAGATGATTCAGACACTTCAACCCTTCAAGCTCCTGCCCTGGCAGAGGAATTAATAACTCCAACTATTTGTGCTCCTGCCATGGCAGAAGAATCAACTCCTCAACATATCCTTGCTCTCTCTCAAAATCAAAGTCAGTCGGTAGGGGAGGTCAAACCAAACTCTTCTATCATTCTAGAATCCTCTAAACTAGGCATGCCCTCTTCCCCAGAACAACCTGAGGAGAAGCCTACTGTAGGGAGCTTAGATGAGGGGATCACAAATTTAGTTGATTGTCAAGGACTAGGCAAGGATTCTCCAGGTATAGATCAAATGTTGCCATCATTGGAGTTGATCCCTGAAGCTGGGGAGATAGAATTGACCCTTGAAATGAAAAATAAAGGATTAGAATTGGTCAGTGAAATAGGGAATGAATCGACAAGCCTCCTGAAGGATGTAGACCTTAGCAAAGGGATACTAGGACCTCCTCCAGCTAGGTAGGAAAAATCCTCAAAATCAGTCTTAGGGCCACAACCCTTACCTCATTCTCCTTATGAAGAACAATCGGGCCCATGGGCCCACAATCAATCAATCTTGGGGCCACGACCCTTTCTTTACCCTCCTCCCAATCAAAGATCAGGCCCATGGGCCCACAGTTCCTCAATCTTAGGGCCACCACCGTTTCTTTATCATGCCCACAACCATAAAATAGACCTATGGGTCCCCAATTCTTCAATCTTGGAGCCACCACCCATACTTTATCCTATTCGATTGGGCTCTTATGCCCCTCTTCTGCAATCGGGCCCTTATGCCCCACTTCTACAATCGGGCCCTTATGCCCTATTTTTAGGCACTTATGCCCCTTCTCATCAATCGGACTCTTATGCCCCTTTTCATAAACTGGGCCCATGTGCCCCTTTCCATCAGCCGGGCCCACGTGCCCCCTTTATCCAACTGGGCCCATGTGCCCCTTTTAATCAACCGGGCTCTTATGCCCCTTTTCTTCAACCGGGCCCACATGCCCCTTTTAATCAATCAGGCTTGCATGCCCCTTTCCTTCAACTGGGCCCATATGCCCTTTTTCCCCAGCTGGGCCTACGTGCCCCTTTCCTTCCATCGGGCCCACATGCCCATGATTCTCCCCAATCGGACCCACATGCCCATGATTCTCCCCAATCGGGCCCATGTGCCCTTAATTTTTCTAAATCGGGCCCACGTGCCCACAATTCACCTCAATCGGTCCCACGTGCCCATAATTCACCTCAACTGGGCTCACATGCCAATGTTTTTCTGCAATCGGGCCCATGTGCCCAAATTTCTTCTAAATCGGGCCCACGTGCCCACCTTCCATCAACCTCGGGCACACATGCCCACACTCCTTTAACTTCGGGCCTGTATGCCCCTATTTTTTCACCATCGGGCCCGCATGCCCATACTTCTTCGAAATCGGGCCCTTGTGCCCCCACTTCAACTATGGGCTTGTGCACCCATAGTCTTCGATGGTGCCAACGAGCCCATGACAAATCTTCCAAATCACAATCATACTGCCAATCACCTAAATTAGGTCCACATGCCCATTCTTTTCGTTGGGTCCCTCGAGCTCAACCTTCAATCGGGCCATCGAGCCCATCACTTTTAGTTAGGCCCTCAAGCCCATCAATATCAATTGGGCCCTCTGGCTCGCATTCAACTCTTGGGCCCACATGCCCCTTGATTTCAACCCTTCCCGGGCGTGCAACCCCACTATCAACTCATGGGCCCAAGATCCCACTTTAATTCACTTTTTATTTTCAAGCATTCTCTTTCCTTTTCCAAATTTTATTTTTAAAAAAAATCAAAGGTAGAGAAATTTCCTGGGTGATACCACAATCTTTGCCTTTTACATCATTAATTTTGACTCTGCCATGCTAAATAAGATCCTCCACATCTTTCACTTCATCATATGACTCTGAATCTTCATTCCAATGCGATATAGAGCATATCAAAGTGGAAGCAGTTGGGCAAGGCAAGCACAAGCAAAGCCATCATCCGCAATGAACTTCTTCTTCTCTCAGGTATTATACGAAATTGCATTCATCATCATTATGTCATCTACAAAGCAATATTTTTTTTAGAAAAATGATTTTGAATTTCACATGACATTTTTAATTGAGAGAAATTCATGACTGACGACATTTGTAGCTACCTTGTTCTTATTAAACAAATTCTTTACATTACAAGGCATGTTTTCAATTGATTCACCTATGGAATGTAATCTACCTCAAAAAAAATGGAGAGAACTACTAGTATGACTTAAGTCCACATGTTATAGGTAGTTGTCTAGGAGTCGAGGGTAGATACCATTCTACACACACAACACATCCTGATCTCAGAATCCCGGATGACCCAACACCCTAGAGAAGCTAGGCAAAGCTTAGAGATGGAAGGAAAACCCTCACCCTACTCTCTTCTGTTCGGTCCAAGATAGGCAAAGGGGATTAGAGGGGGAGAGTATTGAAAGCATCCACCGCCTTAGTAGGAGGCCGTCTCGAAAGGTCCAACTTCTCAAAGAAAAAAAATGGGTGCCAAAAGATAGGCAATGAACCCCACAGTTTTAAAGAAATATGGGCCTGTCTGAATGAGTACCCAGAAAAGTAGAAAATTTAAAAGGAACCAAAGATGGGCAATGACCCACAGGTCAAAACACCTATCCGAACGTGTGCCACAAAAATAGGTTTGTCAATAAAGAAGAAAAGACCTAAAGAGGCCGAACCCCAACGGACAATTGGGTGTGAGTAGAGAAATCCCTCTTGACATCTCCAAAGCCTATCAAGGACTTTACCTCAATTCTTCATTCTTACCCCCAAGGTGTGGGTGAACCAACCAAATCAAAGCTAAATTCTATCCAATCAAAGGTTGAAGGTTAGAAAGATTCTGGGCAAGGAACCCCATTTTGCACATGGTGTCTACCAACGAACCTAGAAGAACAACCAAGTGATGAGAACTTGTGTCAATACTGATTTTTCTCTCCCCAAAAAAAAGTATTTTAAAAAAAAACTCTAAAAAAATGAATATTTTCAAAAATCCAAAAAAAAGTTGACTATTTTTTAAAATGCATCATTTAACTTGGCATAACCTTGATTTTTGTCTTTGCTAGCATTCATGATTATCTTTATGTCTTGCATGTTTTATTTCCTCATTGCATATTCACCTTCATTATCACCCCATTAAGAGGGCTCCTCCCTTTGACCTAAGCCAAAGTTGGCCATAACAGGCAAAGGGATGAGTCATTGTGAAGATCTGATCCTCTTTTATCAAGTGTTTTCAGGGACTTTAAAATAAGAGGAGAAGGTTCTCTCAACGACAGGTAAGTTCTCTTAACCATTTCCTTTCGGTCATTTAGGTTATTACACCTTGTTAAGAAGTCTCCTCTCTTTGACCTAAGTCAAGGCAGACAATAATAGGCAAAGAGATAAGCCATGGTGAAGATTTAATCCCCTTTTATCAAGTGTTTCAGGATGCTAAGAACAAGAAGGGAGTAACTCTCGCCATAGCAGGTAAGCTTTCTTAACCCTTATCTTATTCAGTCGTTTTGTTCATATTACCTTGTTAATAAGGCTATCCCCCTTGACATGTAAGCAAGGCAAGATGACAATAGGAAAGAGGGTAAGCCATAGAGTAGATCTAACCCCTTTATTAAGTATTTCAGAAAAGAAACACGAGTTAAGGAGGGGGGAGGTCTCACCAGCAGGTATATTTCTTACCCTACATCTATTATTTAATCCTTTGGAAGGCTTCGCCCCTTGACAAACTCGCAATGGGCTAAGCTGGAATGCGATACTAACAATCCTTTCGAGAAATGTCAAGCAGATCAAACAACACTGAAGCAAGAAGTGCTATAACAAGGAAGAAAAGTAGCTACAACACTGGAAGAAGATTGAGCCTTCTACAAATATCAGTGTCTATTGCCACCGACTCCAGGAAAATGACCACGTGGAGAAGGCATGGAAACCACGTCCACAAGTACCGCCGCAACTGCCTCATTCCAGCGATACTCCGAAGGAGTGGCCAAGGAATTGCTCGCGGAAACAGAAGAATGGACATAGGAAACCCCCATAACTTGCCGACTAGCATATATGTCGTTAGTCGTGTATTATTATCTTATGCATTATTTGTTGAAGACCATGAGTGCGGAGAATACTTGACCCGAGATCCCCTTCATCAAAATCCACGACGGTCGGGTCATTCTTTGTGCTCACGGATAAGCCAAAATTGTGCAGTGAGGGACGATGGTTCCCGAATGGGTATCTTGACCTCATAGACAATCTATATCTTCAACTAATTGTTAGACAAGTTTTGTTTTTGTTTTCTTGAGCCCAGCATGCATTATATAGTATTAGTTGCATTGCAATTTTCATTATCATTGCATACATCCTTTCAAAAGCTTCACCTTCTCACCCTCTTGTATCATAATTCCGATCATTCTGAATCCCATCATGTTTTCTAATCCCACTGTGTTTTCTAATCCCACTGTGTTTTCTAGTCCCACCGACCCTTCAGATATCCCACCGTGTCTGTTAATCCCACCGTGTTTGGTAGTCAACTTGTGCCTCCAATTATTTCATTTCAATCACCACTGTGGCCATTGCAACAACTTTCTTGCTATTCATCCCACCATGGCAGTCACTTCCTCCCGCCAAGGGCCTCCTATTCGATCTAAACTTGCACCGTCATGGTCTGTACTTAAACATTTGCCTTTTGGAATTCGAGATCATTCCATTACGAACCGGCCTTCTTCAACCAACTCGGCTTCAACTCAAGCTGATCCATTCCATAAGCTTTCTCAACTCATTTAACTCAGTTTATTTATTGTTTTAAAGCATATTTCAGTTCATTTTCATCATTTTTACATAATCAAAAATAAAAAAAGGGGTTAAGGCTCACCCCGAAGCCGGTGAGTCCGATTCCAATTGCTTCTTTCTCATCTTCTTACTACAGTTACTACACTTTCCATAGGTATAATCAAACTCTTCACTTGGTTTAATGTTCTAGTTGCACAGGTTGATCAAGCTAGCATCGATTGGAGACTCTTCTTCATCGGCCGGCCGAAGAAGAAGAAGGTTGAACTCACATCCCAATCTCCCACGCTAAGGTACACACGGTCAAATCAACTCAATCTTATTTTCAATACATAAAGAGGAGCCCACGGCTCCTGGCGACCACCCCTTTTACTCATGCTTTAATTCAGTTCATTCCTCACTCTCCCCCTACATGACCCGAAACATCTCCGGTGCTCGAGCGACGCCGTGAGATGAAAGTTCGGGGATCAATGTGAGTGTGGGACCGAGGTGAGGAGTCTTTACCGCTTTCTGAGTGTTTTCCGATTCACTCCCCCTTTTCCCCAATTCTATCTTTCACCTTCTCTTGAGGTGCCGATCTGGAACCCTTTTCTGGAGTCGACACTAGTTGTGAAGACTATCAATCAGGATGACCATTTAAGTGAGGTCTTTGAGCGCCTACATTTATACAAACTCAAAATGAACCCGATGAAGTGTGCCTTTTCTCTAGTGGCAAGTTCCTATGATTTATAGTGAGATACTGAGGAATTGAGATAGATCCTGAGAAGATTAGGGCCATCAGAGATTTGTTGCCACCCCACAATATACGTCAGTTGAGGTCTCTCTAGGGAAAGCTGGCTTACATCAGGCGTTTTATCTGTAATTTGTCGGGAAAGATGTCGGTCATTTTCAAAGTTGGCCAAGAAATAAGCGAGTTTTGAAATGGGATAAGGATCGCCAAGCCATCTTTGGAAGGACTTAAACAATATTTGTTAAATCCTCCAAAGGTCGGGGACACTGTCGTGGGCCGACCCCTAATCTTATACATTAAGGCCTTGGATGCATCTTTGGGTGCTATGTTAGCCCAGGTCAATGATGAAAACAAGGAACAACCATTGTATTATCTGAGTAGGCACTTAGTAGGCTTAGAACACTAATATTCTCCTATGGAGAAGATGTGTTTAGCATTGATGTTTGCTGTAAAAAAGTTAAGACATTTTCTTTTAGCTCATGAGGTCAGTCTGATTTCTAGAGTTGACCCTCTCAAATTTATGTTGAGACAACCTATCCCGACAGGGTGACTAGGCAAATGGGCCTTGATGCTTATAGAATTCGATATTAAATATGTTTTCCAGAGAGCGATGAAAGGGCAAGGAATGGCCGACTTCTTAGCCGCTCATCCAATTCCAGATAGTTCACCACTTAATTTTTAATTGCCCGATGAGGAAACCTTGAGAGAAGAAATAGAGCATGAAGTCCAGCATAACGACATCAATCATTGGTAGTTATATTTTGATAGAGCGTACAGTACAAAGATGAAAACCGACAACAAGGTAAGGCTGAGGGCAGGAGCAGGAATTGTCTTCCTTAGTCCTGATGGGGTGTCCTTCACCATTCATATGCTTTGATGGAACCCCTCACCAACAATGAGGCCAAGTATGAAGCTCTCATTATAGGACTTGAGATCGCTCTTGATATGGGATTGCGATGCATAAAGGTGTTTGGGGATTCATTGTTGGTTGTCCAACAAATGTTGGGAATTTATGAAGTAAGAAAGCAAGAACTAGCAGTATATCATGCAACAACTTCTAGATTGGCAGATAAATTCTATTTTTTATTTAAATTCATCATGATAAAAGAAGACAAATTTCACAAGTAGATGCTCTAGCCAAGTTAGCCTCAGTAATCAGATTGCCCCCAAAAGGAAGGATAGATGTGGTCATCAGAAATAGGAAATTGTTCCCAGTGTCAATGAATAAAAAGAGGGGACTCACTAATTGGGAGATAGATGCCCTCGAGCTAGCAAAAGTCAATCCACAGGAAAAGGATGATCGGCGCCAACCCATTATTGATGTCAAAAATGGGATATTGCCAGAAGATTGTGCTTTAAGGATACACGTGGTGAGAAGGGCTGCATCATATCAGCTTCTAGACCGAGAACTTTACAGACTCATGCCTAAAAAAGAAAGGGCCATTCTGGCCAGATGTTTGTCCCACCAAGAAGCATACAGAGTAAAGAAAGAAGTCCACAGCGGTCTATGTGGGGCACACTAGTCCAGCCCAAAGATGAAAATTGCAATTAAATTGAAAGGATATTATTGGCCTTCTATGTTTGTCGATTGCGAAAGATATGCAAAGGCATGTTTTGAGTGCCAAGCTTTCAACCCCATTCCCAGGTGCCCCCCATCTCAGCTACATCCAACCACTTATACTTGGTCATTCACTAAATGGTGGACGGACATAATAGGACCCATCAAGCCATCTACCAGTGGTTGCATGTTCATTTTTATAGCCATGGATTATTTTTTCAAATGGGCTAAGGCAATAGCTTCAAGAGAGGTTACAGAAGAAGTGGTTACTCAATTTGTTCGGCATCACATTATTTACAGATATGGGGTACCCAATCGTATCATGTCAGACAATGGCACTCCTTTCAGAAATCAAGTCATATATAAGCTCACAGCTAAGTTTTACATAGATTGGAGGACATCAACAATTTATAATCAACAGGCCAATGGTTTAGCCGAGGCATTCAACAAGACTTTGTGCAAGTTGATTGTTAAAGTGGTTGGCAGCAAGCAAAAGAGCTGGGAAGAGAAAATGCAAGAAGCATTATGAGTTTACCGGACTATTTATAAAACCCCTACTGGATGTTCACCATTCTCCCTAGTATATGGGAGTGAAGCTATGATACCATTAGAAGTAGAGTTGGCCTCATACCGGGTAGCTATCCACCATGACCTCCCTACTGACGAGCCCGATGAGATAGAAAGAAGATGCATGGAGTTGGACAAACTGGAGGGAGATAGATTGGAAGCCTATAGGCACCTGAAAGTGTACCAAGCAAGAATGTCTCGAGCTTATGACAAGCTCGTAAAGAAGAGAGAATTTAAGAAAGGGGAGTTGGTGATGGTCAAATAGAAAGATGAAATGGCAGCCCATCCTAAGAATAAATTTTTATCTAATTGGCTTGGCCCCTATGTGATAGATCGAGTGTTCAAGGGAGGAGGTTACACAGTGATAGATAGTAAAGGGAATGTTCCCTTTCCTCCCCTGAATGGCAAACATATCAAAAAATAGTACGCTCCAGAACATGAGTTCTAAAGAAGTTGTCCTGATGGTGAAGACTAAATTCATGCACATGACATTTGGAAACAAGACTAGGCTCCTTAAATTAGATGCCTATGTTCAAGCTAGTTTATAATAAGCTTTCTCGTACCATTGGTAAGGAAGGCACCCCAGAAGGATGAGCCAATGTAGTCCTTGATACGGGGAGAGGGTCAAAGTTGCCAATGATGATAAATCCTACATGAGGCAACAAAGAAGTCTCATTCTTCACTTCCTTCATAAGTAATTGGAGTTTTTCCATGTGCCCCCTACTTAGGGTGATAGCAGTGGCACAATATCATATCCCAATACCCTTCATAAACCATTCCATTTTGTTACAGAAAAATCTCACACGCATAAGAAGCCTATATGTCTATGGCCGCATCCACGTAGCCACCTTTTCCTAAAAAATACACTTATACCCATGCCAAGATTTGCATCCGCACCATATCTACGTACATATCTATAAAAATACCTGATAGCCACTTTGCACCCATATACCCTTGTGCCAAATACTGTTGATCCCAAGAGGGGGCATACATATTCGAATAATATGACCATACATTGGTTTGGATCGAATTTATGGTACCAGAATGATTTACCAGTTTTACGATTCGGGCTTCAAGCTTGTATCATTATTTAATGTCTATTATTTCTTCAATTTTTTTAGAATGATATTCAAAATCAAAACCTATGGATTCCTTGTGATGTTAAGTTTTACTTAACACTGCTGTAGAGTATAAGGCCTCAACTCAAAGACAATCTAACAAAACAAGGAGAATATCATGTGATGCACAGACCACGCGGTCACCAGAATAGACCTCAATGTTCGACCAACATGGTAGCATGTTCCTAAAGCAGTACTCAATTTGTGGGAAAATAAGAGGATTCAGATCACAAACCCCAACTGGTATGCAAAAGTCAAGAAAGAGCCAATGGACACAATTTCTTCAGTTCTTCAAGCTCATCCCATAGATGTTTCGCAGCAGTGGATCATGTAGAACAAATAGATTTGACATCTGTCATTTGAGCATGATGAAGGCGAGCGGTAGTGAACTCTTCCCTCACAAGATCAACATGGACTTTTGCTTCATCCAACAGATCTTTGAGCTCCCTCAGGCATGTCTTAGCGCGATGTAATTCTTTGGCATTCTGCTCAATTCTGAGCAACTTCTTACCCATCTAAGGAAGGTGTATTGTGTCCCTTGGGTATGCTTCTCCCTCAAGAAGTTGCAAAAGCATCCCCATAAGGCCTCAATTGTAGCAATCAAATGATTGATGGCACAGGTTTCATGGTAAAAGGCAGTCATTTGTGCCAAGTTACCACACAAATCTTCTACAGGGGGTAAGGGGTCTAACAACGCTCCCAACCCATTGAGCAGAGCCTTGCTAGCGAGAGGGAAAGATATTTGACTGACCGACTGAGAGTCAGGCCAAATCAGGCCCAAGTTAGGAGAACAAAATATTTCTCGTGACCATATACAACATCAATGATGAGGGATGTAATTTTTTTTTAAAAAAAGAGATGAAATGCATAATAGAACCAAGCTTACGTGGATCATATGGCTCCACACGAGGAGCAATGTTTTCCATTTTGGCCAGTAATAGAAGAAAGATCAAAATGGGATGAATTTATAGACAAGTCTTGACAATAAGGAGAGGAGTTGCAGCAACGGTCGTCGACCTGAAGATGATAAATGATATCCACCAATTGGTTGCCCTATCGGTGCTTCCATCGGTCATCTCATCGCAACCCACCTGTTCCCGATGATTACTAAACATGTTTACCATGATGGGTATTATACATGATATACATATCCACCGGTCAGTCAAGGGCCCGATATAAATGGACTGTTGCAAAAGTCATATACTCAACCCTGGCATGAAAATATTTGCCGTCACTTGCGACAAATAAAAAATCATCCTAACAACGCTGGTAGAACAGATGGAGTTGTTCCCCCGCTAAGGATAGCATCTATACAATATAAATGTTCTCTCACTACTCTTAACAACAGCACCTTTGGCTGATGCCACCTGCTGTCACCAATGTTCAAGGGAGAAATGAGGATAGTGCTACCCTATAAGGCTGTCATCTGCTACTTTTAAGCCTCCAATACTATGACATAGCATGCTGAAGAGGGCAGGAGAAATGAGGATCCGCTAGTATCACCAATATATCTTATATATATGGACCTGTGGACTGATCAAGCTGCTGGTCATACTAAGTGCTAGCATCTATACAACGAGATGATGAGAAAGGGAGAAGTGAGCCCCTTGGGCACGATTATCTATCCATAAGCCATACTTCTTAGCTTGCACAAACCCACAATTAATCCTATCTTCCCCTTAGCCATGATAAGCATTTAAAACCTGCATAACCCTTTAGGATTAAGGATTCCTGGTCTCCTTATACTTCACATCTACACTTATCTCTTCATGGTATATATCATGCCTACCCCATAATTTTTTTAAACGGACCTATTTTGACCCAAGAACAGTTCAAAAAAAAATAATCTATTTTGATTCTAAAATAGATTTATATCAACCCCATGCCCATGTCTTATATCCTACATAAACCCTTCTCTCTATAGTGTAGACATGCCAAATTGGCCTTATTTGGGGCTTAAACTCTTATTCCATTGGCGACATCTCTTTTAGACCTTCAAAATCAAATTGAATCATTCTTTTGGACAAGCCGAGGAGTTCACTAAAAATCTGAGGAAGAGTTGTTGATCTCTAATCAAATCCATTTTTTTCAAATGAGAGTCCATTCTAATACATGACCCGAACCATCTTCGGTGCTCGAGCGACACCGTGAGATGAAAGTTCGAGGATCAATGTGAGTGTGGAACCGAGGTGACGACTTTTTACCACTTTCCAAATGTCTTCCGATTCACTCCCTCCCCCTATTCTATCTCACCTTCTCTTGAGGTGCCGATCCGGAACCCGTTTCTGGAGTCAACACATAGCCCATATCAAGCTTACACCTTTAACCCCAAAACAAGAGCTATTTTTAACGGATATGTAATCTAGTAGCAGCTTTACATATGTATAGAGCTACTAGATGATAGGCCCAAATTCCTTGTATTTGATAGACAACAAGTCTGCAAGTGCAAGATTAATAAGGGTATTTTTCATTGGATCTGAAGACGTGTGAATCATGGGACAAATAAGCCCAGGATGATTTAATAGTCAAGCCATATATAGCATCTGCCACTATACATGAGAAAGCAGGAGGACAAGATTAGTAGTTCATCATACACCGGTTATACATAGAAGAATAACCAAGATCAAGAAGTGGAAATGTGATGTAGACCTATGCAAATTACACAGCCAGCACATGTGCTATATAGTCGAGCCTTTGCAACCCATATAGTTAAATCATCCCTATTTTCCTACATAGTATTACCATAATCAATCATGGAACACTTTTCCTATGTGTTTCACTACATAAACTGGCATGCACTGACCACATAACAGGTCCCTTGTCCAGCCCCTTCCATCAGTCCCATGAATGAAATATGTACGTGAAGTTGTGACCAATCATATGCGCAAGCTTACACATCTCTTTACCATACATATATACGTATGCATTTATATTTATCCTTGAGTTGTAAATCTGCAGCATAGCTGAACATAAGTAGTTCAAACCAGGTTACATGATACATGAATAGAAAATACCCAATGCCAGAAGAAGAGGAGAATATAGACAGCAGTAAGAAGGCATACACATAAATCTTTCCATTACAAAACAATTCATGTTATTCCAAATAGGCCTTGAAATAGAGCCTAACTTGACAAAACATCTGGACTAAAAGGGGAAAGAAATAGATTTCTGCATAAGACTCTATAAAAAGGACATTGACTCAACTATGGACACCTATATGAACAGATTTCTAGAAAAGAGAAGTGGAAGGTAATGAACCAAGCAGTCTCTAAAACTGCAAGGGAGAATGACACGAAGGACGAAACTAATCCAATGCATTTATCTTGGCCATCAGGCACTGCTCCGCGTCCTCTATCTGCTCTGATTCGGTCAACAATCCATCTATTATCTCTGATAAATGGGTACATTCGAGACCGGCTTGATTAGCAGCTTCTCAAAGACGATCGGCATGCTTCTGAGCCTCAGCACACATAGTCAACACTTCATGCCAATGCATCTCAATAGTTTCCTTCGCCAGATGCAAGCTTTTGCACCTTGTGCATCTTTTCTTTAGCCTTGGGAAGATGTAAGGTGTCCCAAGCAGCGCACGCCCCTTTCTCCAAAATGAGCTTGGAGAAACGACTCCAAACTCTCTCTATTGCAGGGATCTAGAGCTGCATGTCCCCACCCAAAGTATGATAGCACATGGTCGAGCGATACAGCTCCTCACACATTTCTTTTACAGATAAGAGTGGGTCCAGCAAGCTATCCAAAGAACAGATCATACTTTTCCCATTGCTGGAACCCATCCTAGATACTGGAGCAGTGAAAGTAGGCCATGATATGCCCAAGTCCAAGTATCCAGTACCCACAGGGATATCTACTGCACAAGGGTAAAAGAGACATGTCAAAATATTACATATACATATAAGAGAAAGAAGAAAGAAAAGAAGTATACCCGCCAAAGGGGGCACATCTAGAACAACAAGTTCAACATCTTTCTAAGATATTTTTGAGAAGCGAACTTGCAAAAAAAGGGGGGCACGTATGGCACAAGTAGATAGAAGTAAAGAGTCATAAATAAGACACTGCT
Organism: Cryptocoryne crispatula var. balansae; assembly: GCA_036172225.1. Taxonomy (NCBI): domain Eukaryota; kingdom Viridiplantae; phylum Streptophyta; class Magnoliopsida; order Alismatales; family Araceae; genus Cryptocoryne; species Cryptocoryne crispatula. The sequence goes on from CM069921.1 coordinate 42,994,178, forward strand.
AGAAGAACAAAGAACATGATCACGATAAGGATAGATACTTGTTCAGGTGCCAAGCTTGTCTTAACTAGTTTCGCCAATTCTTCAGTTAAGGACTTCAAATACTCTAAAGACTTTAGCAATTCAACTTGTTCCGTACATAATTCAATGAGTTTGTTGCATATATATAAAGGGTCAGCCCAAAAATCAGCAGGAGAGGTGTCTTGTTCACCATATTCTACGGCATTTTTAGCTAAGTCAGACGCTATGATATCATCTACAGGCTGGCTAGCAATGTCTCTCACATCTGGAATATCAATATCATGACTTAAAAGGCTGTATGATGACTTTCTCATCCACCGATTGATCATTCCCACCAATCAACATGCCAGGACCAGCTAGCTTAGCAGGCTCTGTAGATGGAATAATTTATAAGCGCATTCAATATTTGGAGAATGGCCAACTGAATATAGCATAACGATCATAATGGACTCACCTTTGAAAATGATTGGTGCCCTTTCATTATCAATGACCCCTAAATATGGCATGTTAGCTCTACTCTCCATAGAATCAACCGCCTGATGAGGAGAGGAGTTGACATTGGCTGGCCTTACAGATTCTTCCTCATTTGGAATGACACATCCTACATAAAGGCCAGATACATCAGCTTCATGTGATCAAAATGTGGAAAGAGAAAAGAAAGGTCAAAGGCTGTCACCAATAGACAATTCATTCTCAATTTGGGTTGCACAAATTTCAGCATCCATGTCTCCATAACATTGTATAGGGGAGGGAGACTAGGATATAGGAGAAATGACCGATAGGGGTCTCTCTTCATGAGTAGGTGCCGCCGCCTCAGTTCCATTAGATATAGATGCACCTAGTTTGGCCCAAATAAATTCTGTAGAAAGGTCCCCCTTGCTAGAAGAGGAAAAGAAATTTGCCTAAGAAGAATTTTGTCATAATCCAATGAAAATATCACCATTTCATGAACACCAGAAATCAGAGATTACCCTTTTCCTCGCGGTTTCATTTTTGAGGATGAGATGAGTCAATGAATAATTCCGACCGCTTTAGGTACTCTTTGAAGTATTCGCCTCAAAAGTATCTATTAAATAAATGTCCATCATCAAGTAAGAGATAGATATTTGTCAAAACCACCACAAATACACATAAATAGCTAAAGATGACACATCTGATGGCAAAGTGACCAGCAAGCCTACATCTCGGCCCACTTGCCGTGCTGCCCGCACAACAGCAAGATGGACTTCATCAAAGTTGGCACCTTGTTCGATGGAAAGGACATATTTAAGAGGTCCCCAAGCATAAACCAGTGCAACAAGGTGTCTTTGCCATACAATGGAGAAATCATGAGGCTCTAGAGGCTCCTTAGGGGGAACCTTTCGGTGACCAGTGCAATAAAAAATCATCTGTCCATACCAATCTATGATACCTAGAGCAGCCAGCTGCCATGCTCATTGGAAAGACCGGAGTGGTTCAGACAAAGGATCTACAAGCCCAGAATAAGGCTCGAGGAACGGTGCTGGAAGAAGACCTAATTGTTCCACTTTTGATAACGTGCCAGGAGTTTCCCCTTTAAATCATGATAATATCTCTCTAGATAAATTTGGTCAATGTCTAAAGGGGAACAATCTTTCTGCTTCAGTCGGGCAAATTCTACTTTTGAAATAGTGGCCGGAAGCTCCCGATAATTATAACTGCGATGGAGCCACCAATTGCCATAAAGAATGTCAAACTCACCAGCAGCCGTCAGCTCCCTTACAGGACCTCAAAAAATAATTCCACCATTCGGTAGCCACTAAATGATGATCTAGCTCACGATATGCATGGCAGGGAATATCAAAATCAGCATTAGGAGGCATGTCTTGATCAAAGCCAAAGTTCCTGGCAAATCGGTGGGGAAAATACGGCTCCATTATGACATGGTTTTCTTGATGCAACACCAGTACACTCAGATGTATGCTAAGAAACCATTCCCTACCAGCCCATTCTGAATGTCTGCCCGAGAGAAGGTTGATCCATTGAAAGCCTCCGTCGCCCCGTATTCTCGAATATGGCCTGAAGCCCCTGTAGCTGTGATCAAATTTTAAACTAGGAGAGTTTTCCTTAATCAATAAAGCCAAGGCACGCCTCCCAATAGCAAGCTCATTTATAGAATGTCGGGGTACGTCGCTTCGTCGATCCTATCATCAAGGCCTGAAATGGATCAATATTGTCTTCTGCGGAAGGAACACCATCAAAGAGAAAAGCTGCCCAGGTATTTACATAGTGTGTAGCAATGACAACTTTATAGTCCCACGGAAAAGGATGAGTGTAAAGGGTCCCCAGAGAATGATAAATGGCAGCCAAGGCAGCAGGAGTAATGGCTAACTGCTTCCCGCATGCCAATCTGCAAGCAGGATATATAACACCAACCCTGATAGAATCTGCATCGCTAAATGGAACAGCAAATGTGGACAACTAGTAAGCAAAAGATGTTGCTAAATGTGTAACCTCTCTAAGTTCCTAGGGATCTTCGACCTCAGCAAGATCTTCCAAAATAGGAAATATCGGGTCAGGACGAGCCCGTGGTAGCCTCAAAAGTCAAGTCCTATCCATACCAAGCTTAGCAAATGCATGTTTGTAGCAAAATGGGTCTCCATAAAAATATCGGAGCCAAACCTGGCAGCTGACTTTGTAAGGAGCATCATATGAATTAGACCTGTTGATTGATGCCAAATCATGACATACTTTCATCAGAAATATGTGACAATAAGGCAAACAATAATTGCCCTGCCCTGTAGTCTGGCACTAATGAAGATCATCTAATACCACCTCCTCATAAGGATCCCCATGGATAGGCAATCCTGACAGCATATGAAAGCTCCAGAGATCTAGTGCAGTCTCACCCTCAGCAGTCACGAAAGTGTTCCATCGGCGATAAAACCTTTCTGCCAGAGCTTGGATATACCCTTCGTGATGTGGATACCCATATAACGCTTACCCTACAGCTGATTTCAGCCCTATATGTTCTAAACGAACTGAAAAATTAGCTAGAACATATTCTAGCAATTCACAAGCACCAAGCCTTGGACGATGAGGAATTGATATTGATAATTTGTTGTACCAGCTTTCTACATTGCAAGAAAAGATGTCATCCAAGATACATCACCCATCCTAGTTCTCTTCAGTATAATGAGGATGGCAGGTTCCAAAAACAACCCCTGATGATGAGCCGATGACATATAATCACATTGATGATTTAGTTGCCATATCCCTAGCTGAAATCACGAGCAGTGGTGCAATAGCCCACCATGTCACCAATCAACCCCAAAGAACTTTGAGAAGGGAGTGATTGATGAGGAATAATACCTATTGGGAATGCAGGATACGAAGGAAGGACAACTCCCATCAATGAATCTCTGCCCTGGAGTATGGCACACTCGAGATAATGTCGATCTCGAGGTAACAAAAGTGTATTTTTAGTTTCCCCTAAGGGACTTGGAAGCCAGATAAATTCTAAAAGTTTCTCATCAGAAGGAAGATAGGCAGGATAGTCATCTAATCTATCGTATTGGTAGTAGCCACCGATATATTGGATTCTGCTCACTTCAACCTACCCTTTATCAGCCATACCCATGGGTTCTCCAACTGCCAAATGAAATTGAAGTTGTCCATATTTGGATGAAATTAGGTGACTTGATTTGGATATATATACCTTCGTCAACCTGTTATAAGGCGGAGAATCTTGCCTCAGATCATTAGTCTCCCTGGTAAACGTGTCACGACCCATGGAAGAGGATCCAGAAGCCCCTGCACCAGCCATTTAGCACCTGATAGAAAATAAAATCAAGGGTCAACCAGATGAATACATGCACTATAAAGGACACGGAGGGAACTGGACAAGACACGGGCAATCTACAGACAACTGCTGCCTTTGGAAGAATACCCATGGGGGGCATTTGTTGGTACTTAAAAAAAACAACATAAGCTTAAGATTTCCAGCAGCATTAATCAATATATGACCGCAGATAAAAAGAGATTTTGACATAAAAAAAGGGAAGAAAGTATGGAATGCCATATATCCTGTCGACTCTAAAAACGGGTTCCGGATCGGCACCTCAAAAGAAGGTGAAAGATGGAATATGGAAAATGGAGTGAATCGGAAAATAGCACTCAGAAAGCAGTAAAAGGTCCTCATCTCGGTCTCACACTCACTTGATCCCCGAACTTTCATCTCACGGCGTCGCTCGAGCACCGGAGACGGTTCAGGTCATGTGGGAGGAGAGTGAGGAGAAGATGAAATTAGAACATAAATAAAAGGTGGTCGCCAGGAGCCGTGGGCTCCGCTTTACAGATAAAAAACAAAAGATGAGTTGATTTGACCGTGTACCTTAGTGCGGGAGATCGGGATATGGGTTCAACCTTCTTCTTCCTCGGCCGGCTGATGAAGAAGAGTCTCCAACCGATGCTAGCTTGATAGACCTATGCAACTAGAACAATAAACCAAGTGAAAGAAAATAATTAGAACTATGGAATGTGTAGTAACTGTAGTAAGAAGATGAGAAAGAAGCAATTGGAATTGGACTCACCGGCTTCGGGGTGAGCCTTAACCCCTTTTTTGTATTTTTGATTATGTAAAAATGATGCAAATGAACTAAAATATTCCTTAAAACAGTAAATTAACTGAGTTAAATGAGTTGAGAAAGCTTATGGAATGGATCGGCTTGAGTTGAAGCCGAGTTGGTTGAAGAAGTCTGGTTCGGGTAGATTTGCACCCTTCTGGCGCGACTTTGGTGCAGAGGATACTAAGGACGACCCCGATGTCAGAATAGAGTGCCGTTTGTTGGAGAAGACAGAAGACTTAGATAGGAAGAGTTAATATGTTGATTATTTCTCAGAAATACTCTTGTATAAGTCTGTAAAAATTATGAAAGTGGGCGGATATAGAAAACAAAAACTGGATGCACAACCTCAGTGTAGCAACTTCCACGAACGAACGAACGGTCGGAATTGAGTTCCGTCAGTTGGAGATGAAAGAGGACGAAGAGAGGAACGACTTCTATGTTGAAGACTTTTGCAGAAAGAGTCCCAGATTTTTTGCAGAAGTCGATGAACTTAGTTGGTGTAGAACGCTCGGATCGAGCCTTCTCCTTCACTTCGTGATCGATCTCTCAATGTCGGATTGCCTTTGGACGTCGGGACGACTTTGGAGAAGAGCTTGGATGACCTCTGGACGAGCTAGGCACCGGGGATTAACCTTGGGTCGTTGAGAATGGCCCTCAATTTATAGAGGAAGGAAGCCGGTGCAAAAAATGGAAACTGGACTGACCGCGCCCCCACTCTTCAAAGGAGACAAGGGCGCGCAGGGCGCACCCTCAAACCAAGGGTGCGCAAGGCGCACCCCCACTTCGGGGGCGTGGTCTGCGCGCCCCCCTGTTTCAAAGGGAGTGGGGGCGCGTTACCCGTCTCATTGCTAAAATTCGACGGAATCTTCCAGAAATTGCTAAAAATTGACTTGACATACGTAACATGCCTCCGAACCGGGGGCGCGGTACAAATAATCGAAAATCAACAGCGGAAACCTTCCAAAAATCCGGTTTAGAAGGTGCTAATCGGGGAATTTCCGATTTTTGGAAACTGACCGCACCCACGCTTTTCAACGGAACTGGGGGCGCGCAGGGCGCGTCCCCGGTTTGAGGGCGTGCAAGGCGCGCCCTCCCCTTTCAAGCAGAGTGGGGGCGCGGTACACTCTCTCTCCTACCCGCGTGTTCCGCGAGCCGTATCTTGCAAACGGGATGTCCGATTCGGCTCCCGTTTGTCGCGTTGGAAAGAGGGCCTTCAACCGCACCTCCTCAAGTCAGTAAACTAGCCGGCATGACTCCCAAGATGTTCGCACGGGGCTTTCTACCGGTTTACCCTCTCACGGAAAGCCGAAACCCGTGGCGAACATCAAAAAGAGTACGTTTCCGATCTAGAAACCTCGGGTCAACTCGGGATGACTTAAAATGATGAATGAACAAGTCCGGTACGATCATAAAACCCGAAATCATCAAAAAATCTGAGATTAACCCGGTAAACGTGAACCGAAACTCGGAAAAGCCGGGAAACCCTAAAATTGACCGAAATGACAGTATGGCCCCGGTTAATGAAAATATTCGGCTAGAATCGACCCGGATGACCCGAAAAGACCCGGTGATGACCGGAAAGGCCTAATGCGTGGTCCGGGATAGCCGTGTTAGTACAGATCGAAAAAGCCGTAATGAAAGCCGTCATTAACCGGCGCCTACCAAAATGACTTCTCGGAAACCCTGAATGTTACGTAAAACATGTGGGACTCCCGAGACCTTCAATTATGGACCATTCAAAGTTGGTCATCGAGCAGGCTTCGTGTTTTTACAGTTCACGTGCGGCTCTCGCTTGAAGGTTTCGGCAATATTCCAGAAATCATCGGTCCATTCTCAACTTACAAGGGGCTGCACCAATGTCCTTAGCTCATGTCCACGAGGTAATCCGGATCAGATAACGGTAAAATAAAAGATATCGCCTATATAATAAGAGTCTAGGGCTCCGAATCAAGCCAATTTGACGTGTCTACAGCTTGCCTCGCCTTGATGTCGGCTTTGCAAGGGAATGGCATGCAGCGGAGCGAAGTGAAACGTAGAGAAAGCGTAGCGAAGCGAGATGGATCGTAGTGGAATGTAGTGGAGTGAAATGGTGGTGGGCTGAAAAGGTGGCATCAAGGTGTAGATATAGACACGCTTAATTACCTGATTCGGCAAGAAGAATCTCCTCAAGTCTCTTGGTTAACCGCCATGTTTCATCAAATCTTCCAATGTTCGATTGGTAAAAGATGTGCCATTGGCATGAGAGAAGAATAGCTAACCCCCAACGCAGTGGGGAGTCCCAAAAACATGGGTTCGTAGGTTCATCATCAGCCGGTAACTCGATCTTTGCGGTGTTCCTGTACTGTGATGGGCTAAAATTTTAAAAAGAGATTTGTTTTGAAAAGTAAAAGAATACCAATCAAGCACATTCTGGCTCTTTGATTCATTTAAGTCTTCCAAGAGACAAGATTTGATTCGGCATGGAATGATCTCAGATTCCGAAAGGCAAATGTTTTAAGCATAGACCGTGAAGATAGTGACGGTGCAAGTTCTGATCAAATAGAAAGCCCTAGGCGGGATGAATTGACTGCCACACAAAGAAGTTGCAATGGACACAGTGGTGAAAAGAAATGAATGATTTGAGGGCACAAAGTGATTACCGAACACGGTGGGATTAATAGACACGGTGGGATATTAGAGAGGTTGGTGGGACTAGAGATCATGGTGGGATTAGAGAACACGATGGGATATTAGAGGGGTTGGTGGGACTAGAGATCATGGTGGGATTAGAGAACACGGTGGGATATTAGAAAGCATGATGGGATTCAGAAGGATCGGAATTATGATACAAGAGGGTGAGAAGGTGAAACTTTTAAAAGGATGTATGCAATGATAATGAAAAATGCAATGCAACTAATACTATATGATGCATGCTAGGCTCAAAAAAACAAAACTTGTATAACAAATAGTTGAAGATATAGATTGTCTATGAGGTCAAGATACCCATTCGGGAACCATCGTCCCTCACAGCACAACTTTGGCTTATCCGTGAGCATTAGAGATGACCCGACCGTCGTAGATTTTGATGAAGGGGATCTCGGGTTAAGTCTTCTCCGTGCTCATGGTCTTCAACAAATAATGCATAAGATAATAACACACGACTAGCGACATATATGCTAGTCGGCAAGTTATGGGGGTTTCCCATGTCCGTTCTTCTGTTTCCGCGAGCAATTCCTGTCTTTCATCAAAATGTTAGTTCCGAATGAACAATGATGTTTGCTTGACCTTAATAAAGATCAAACATAAATATACTTGATTTAACAAATTTTTCTGAATTTTTTTATGAATTTTTCTGATTTTTTGAGGAATTTTCAAAGAATTTGACCGAACGTGCCCCCGAACCGGGGGCGCGGCCTGCGCGCCCTCAGTTAGGGGGCGCGGCCAGCGCGCCCTATGTTTGGTGGCATGGCCTGCGCACCCCCACTTCGGGGGCGCGTTCGATCCTAGTTTCCTGTTTTGACCGGATCCGAATCCGATTCAAATCGGGACCGATTTCCCCTATATAAACACCTCTTAGGACGACCAGATCGTCCTACCAACACCCAGGATGGCTCCTCCTTCGAAAAAGCAAAGTGTTGGCTCGGTTCGAGGTATTTGAAGTGTCCCGGGTCATTTGAAGGCCAGAATCGGCGCCGACTTGGTAAGTTCGCTGCCAATTTTAGCTTTCAACCACTTTCTTCTTCTTTTTCCTTAAAGAATTATCTTTTACCTCCTGTTTGGGTGTAGGATTACCCAAACTTCCCTGGGCCTCGCCGGTATTGCTCTCCTTCCTGGCTTTCCAGCTTGCTTGATGTCCTTCACTTGTCGGTCAGAGCGATTCTTCGAGATTGGGGCTTAACCGGGCTCTTGATCCATGCTAAGCAATATTCAGGCTAGTCCCTTGACTTCGGCCTGATGGGAGCTCTTGTTGAGTTGTGGCATCCCGACACTCATACATTCGTGTTCAGCAGCTTTGAGTGTACGTTTCTTCTTGAAGAGGCGGAGCTCCTTCTTGGCATCCCTCGGACTAAGAAGGGAGAAACCGAAGGTATGTTCATCCCTTCAGGACCCCTCTCTTGCTTGGAATTCTTGCAGGATTTTGTCGAGGCTCGGCAGATCAGCACCTTGTTGGCCAGCAAGCGAATTAGTGTTCCCAAGTTGGCGGCCTGGACATTTTCTCTTCTGATGGTTCCTGGTCTAGACGAGGACCGGATTCTACGCGGTGCAAAAGGTTTCGCGGCTTGCCTTGCCGCGGTGTTCTTGTTTCCTACGGAGGATGGTTTCCTGGAGGTTGATCAGCTTTCGTGCATTCACGGCATTTGGAGTGGTGTGCGGTTGGGGCCTTCAGTTTTGAGCTTCTTGTACTACGGACTGTCCGCAGCTTGTGTGGATCGTCCTCCCTTTGACAGTGCGCTTCTACTGGCTTGCTGGGCCGATCTTCACTTCAAGTTTGATCCAGCCGGTGAGGTGGCCACCAGGTCGTAGCTCTTCCGCCGTAGCCCCTTGTTCCCATATGTTGATGCACTCGGCTTCGGCGAGAGAGTTGCCAATAGGAGTGCATCGGTGAAGAAGAGGCCAGAGTGGCGTGATCACTTTGCCTCCATGAACCGTTCCAGCTTCTTGCACTCTTCTGCTGCCCTGATGCAGAAGGACTTCCAGGTGTGCTTTATGCCCGGTGTTGATCTCCGCTTGGTTACCGGTTCGGCCTTTGTGCTATACAATGCCCATCGTTGCCATCCTCAGATCGGCTTGCCACCTATCAAAGGTAGGCAGCTTGGCTCTGCGGATGATGAGGAGGAGGCGATCTCAGCCATTGCCTTGTGGGAGACGAGTCGGGTGTGCCGCCCAGGCCTCCTGATTGAGGAGGACCCTGATTGGAAGCGCCACTACATCTCCGTGTTGAAGCTTTTGCTTGCTTGAGGGTCTTCTTTTCCTGCTTTAACTTGTCAGACATGTTGTTTTTATTTTGAATAAACAATGAATTTTTTATCACAAGTTTGACTGAAAATTCAATAGAAATTTACCTTGTTTCAGAAAAATGCAAGACAGATGTTGAATATTACGATAAATATGCCTTGTTATTTTTCAACACCTTGAATGTTTTTTAATATGAAACAAGATATTTTTGAAAGGTTTTAACATGCCTGTTTTCTTAAGGTAATTTTTCAGAGCAAACCGTGAGTCTGATGAATTTTCTTTCGGTGACTCCTTGATCGGATCGATTTTCTGAACAACTTGGCACTTTCTGAAATTTTTGCCATTTTTATCAATTTTGGTTCTGAAAAATACATTTTTAGGCATTTCTGACTAATAAATGAATAGAATTTTTTCCTGACGCCTGAAAATGTTAGCTAGTGATGATAAAAAGCATAAATATGTCTATCTAATTTAGGAATTGAGACATTCAAAGTTATGTGAAAAGAGGGATTTTGGGTGAGAATTTAAAGAGAATTTTTCTTCACAAAATTATTTTGAGCAAACCGTGCATCAGATCGAGATTCTTTCGGTGGCGTTGCGATCAGCTCGATTTTGTGAACCTTGGGTGATATTTTCAAATTTTTCCCATTTTCACATTTTTACTCTCTATAAATACCCTTTGAGGGTAAGAATATCTCATTTCCACATGTACACCATCTCTCCTCGCGCCAGAAGCTCCAGAGCTCCAACTCAGATCCGGAGTCTGAAACACCATCAAAGGTTAGTGCCCCTGTTACAAAAAATGTATATCGGGTTATGCTCTTTGATTTAGTTCAAGTTTCACGCGATTCCGAGGTGATTCGACGAAGTTATCGCGAAAATAATGATCAAGTAGGTGAGAGGGTGCGGTCAACGCAAAACGTTGACCGCGCCCTCGGACTGGGGGCGCGCAGACCGCGCCCCCGGTTTGGGGACACGCAGACCATGCCCCCAAGAGGAGGGCGCGGTCTGCGCGCCCTCTCTCTCCTCACTGTACAGGGGTGCGCAGAGTGCGCCCCTATTATGAGGGCGCGCTAAGCGCGCCCTCAAGGGCACGCTGAGTGCACCCTCCCTCTCCAAAGGAGGGGAGGGCGCGCTTGATTAATTTTTTTTTCTTTTTTTTATGAATGAAATAAATAAAAAATGTATGTAACAATGTTTAATGTCAACTTCCCTTTTGGCACAGATGCCGAGACATATTTGCCGCCACGACTCTGATTCCGAGGAGCCTGAGCTCCCAGCAGTCCTAGAGGTACGTTTTCTTTTCCTGCACTTAATGATTAGCTCCTTTGCATTTTGGCAATAAAAATTGAGTGAACTAATGAAATGAATTTCTTGCAGGCTCGGATAAAATCCCGGATCTCGTGGGACCTGGTGCATGCCGCCTACCTCGGCCTACCGGACTTCCAGCAGGTTCGGTTGGAGGAGATGGGGTTTGGGCCCATCCTCCGGGTGACTCCATTTTGGGAGGACCTACCACTGGTGCAGGTCCTCCGCGAGTCCTGGGACCCAGACTCCTTTGTGTTTCTATTTCCATGGGGGAACATGGTGCCCTCCTTAGAGGATGTTGCACACATCACCGGTCTTCGTGTTTACGGTAGGCCGGTGGTGTGTGCCACCTCTTCTGACTATTCGCGGGAGTTCCAGGCCCTCTTCGCATATGAGCCCGAGTTCGACCCGGAGGATGGCCTACGCACCATTGCCATACTAGAGGCTGGTGAGATGGTAGGCTTGGTGGATGCCGAGCGTGTCTGTGGCGAGAGCCAGGACAGCTTTTTCTGCCGCATGGTCGGCCAGGCTGCAACGGCATTTACCGGGTTACCTGGCTCCTTTGAGGCGGACGTAGACTTGCGCCGCTTCCTCCTCTTCTTCTTCAGACGCCTTCTGTTGGGTTCGAAGACGGACCGCATCCATCTGCGGTTCCTCCCTTTGCTTGCTGACCTGGAGCAGGTTGGCACGTACGCGTGGGGGGCAGCGATGCTCACCCATCTGTTCTGTGGCCTCCAGCTTGAGGCAGATTCTGTTTCGGTCGCCGGCTTCTCTCCTTTTCTCCAGGTGAGTTTTAGTAGCTTTCCTTTCCTATACACTTGTATTGCTCTGCTTTGTTCTAACGAGTTGTGCCTTTTACAGGTCTGGAGCTATCTCTACTTCCCCCTAGGTCAGGCACAGCAGTCCTACCCCGACCTCCTCCCTCTGATGGCTTGCTGGGAGCCCATCCGCCCTACTGGGGGCCATCACAGCTAGCTAGCATCAATTCGTACACAGATTCTCCGCTTCCCACACACTGAGGTATGTCTTTCAATTTTGTGTATAGATATTCTCCTGTTGAAATAATAATTATGATTTTGCTTTCCACAGGTGTGTTGGAGGCCATATCTCATGAACGACGACCATCTCCAGCCCTGGATTGCCCACACTGGTCGTGTCTTCGGCCGCGATCTTCACCTTCTGTGCGTCAATGAGCTAGCATCACTGTGGCTTCGGTTCTCGGTACGCGCCCTCGGTCTGGAGAAAGACTGGTTGGAGCCTCCTCCTCCTCTTCCCCTAGTTGGTGCCCGTCCCCGGCGCCTACTCCTCCCCTTGGACTGGGCAGAGAGGTACCATGCCTCGTTCACTTTGTGGTATGAAGGCGGCGAGGTAGTTATTGGCTGGGCAGAGGACAACCGAGACTACCTTCGCCGATACGCGGAGGCATACGGCCACCTGTTTGTTCTAGAGGGTCAGGTAAATGCTTCTTACTTTCCTTCAATTCTGTGTTGTTGTTCTCTTCTGACCTTCGTGCCATTTCAGGAGGCTCAGGCTCTACTGCTACGCCAACAGCTGGAGATTGTTGATCTCCGACAGGAGGTGGCCACTCTTTGTGGCATGCTGGAGACTGAGGTAGACACTGCCTTTGACCTTCATTTGTATTTTTGACATATGCTTGCCTTGCTCTGATGTATTTTTCTTCTGTTCACAGCGGAAGGCTCGTGCCGAGGGTTCACCTCCTTCTTTGTCGAGGGAAGAGGTGGCTGAGCTCCGCCAGCGTCTTAGTGAGGCGAGAGAGGCCCTGACGACCAAGGAGGCAGAGGTATCTTTCATTGTTCTCTATTTTGGTTGTTGACTTTTCTTGGTTTATATTCTTCCTCTTCTTCCAGGTTGCGGAGCTTCAGAGTAGCTTATCCTCCCGTATCCAGTCCTTGGAGTCTGAGGTGGAGACATTGCGGTCTACCCCAGCCAATCTTTGTTCCCAGATGATCGTCTCGGATCTCCGCCTTCAGCACGAGAGAGCCATGCGCGAGATGGAGCACCAGCGTAGCCAAGCCATGCGATCTCTGGAGCAGATGCACCTGCAGGCACTGGTTCGTTTGTCGGCAGCAGAGGCAACATTGTAGGTTTACCATCAGGGCATCCCTCCACAGCCGAGCCAGAGTCGTACCCACTAGAGCAGCTCCTATCGGAGTGGTACGCACTGGAGTGGCGGCGCCGCTCGCAGCCGGGGTCACCACGAGCAGAGCTAGCAGGGACAGAGTGGCCAGAGCCAGAGCCATGAGCATGGTGCTTCTGCGTTCCTGGCCACTTCTTCAGAGCATCGCCGCAATGAGGCGGCTGCAGCAGCTTTGGCGGACACGGCTACCATGCCTCCTCCACGTGGCTACTCTCTTGGAGAGGGTAGCAGTAGGCACTACTATCTGTAGCAGGCTTAGCTTTTCTGATGTTGTAGCTGCTTTTCTTCTTTGTTGTAGCACTTAATGGCGTAATCAGATCTTCATCTGTTTGCTTTATTGTTTGTTTGATCTGCTTGACATCACTCAAAAGGGTAGTTAGTACCACATATCGGCTTAGCCCCTTGCAAGTTTGTCAAGGGGTGAAGCCTTCTAAGGGATGGCAAATAATAAAAGTAAATAATAGATGTAGGGTTAAGAGACATACCTGTTGGCGAGATTCTCACCCCTCCTTGACTTGTGTTTCTTTTCTGAAATACTTAATAAAAGGGTTAAATCTGCTCTATGGCTTACCCCCTTGCCTATTGTCATCTTGCCTTGCTTACATGTCAAGGGGGGTAGCCTTATTAACAAGGTAATATGAAAAAAATGACTGAAAATGAATAAGATAAGGGTTAAGAAAGCTTACCTGCTATGGTGAGAGTCACTCCCTTCTTGATCTTAGAATCCTGAAACACTTAATGAAGGGGATTAAATCTTCACCATGGCTTATCTCTTTGCCTATTGTTGTTTGCCTTAACTTAGGACAAAGAGAGGAGCCTTCTAAACAAGGTGTAATAACCTAAATGACCGAAATGAAATGGTTAAGAGAACTTACCTGTCGTTGAGAGAACCTTCTCCTCTTATTTTAAAGTCCTTGAAAACACTTGATAAAAGAGGATCAGATCTTCACAACGACTCATCCCTTTGCCTGTTATGGCCAACTTTGACTTAGGTCAAAGGGAGGAGCCCTCTTAATGGGGTGATAATGAAGATAAATATGCAATGCAGAAATGAAACATGCAAGACATAAGAATAAATATTAATGCTAGCAAAGACAAAAATCAAGGTTATGCCAAGTTAAATGATGCATTTTAGAAAATATTCATTTTTTTTTGGAAAATATTCAACTTTTTTTTGGATTTTTGAAAATATTCATTTTTTTTTTAAAATATTCAATTTTTTTGGATTTTTGAAAATATTCATTTTTTTGTATTTTTGTGGAGAATGTGCCGGTATTGAAACAATTCATTGATCTTTGAGTGTTAATCAAGATTTAAGCGATAAACACCACGTGAAAATAAGGTTCCCTACCCAGAATCTTTGTTGCCCACTTCTCTTGATCGGTTTGAATTCCCCCTGAGTTTGGATAGCTCACCCTACCCTAGGGTTTTAAGATAGAAGATTAATAAAGGAAGTCTTTCACAGGATTTGAGGGTGTTGAGGAGGGTTTCTCTACTCATGCCCAAATTGCCCGTTGGGGTTCGGCCTCTTCGGGGCTTTTCTACATGTAGCACGTATTTAGACAAGTCTTTGACCTGTGGGGTCATTGCCCATCTTTTGGTGCCTTTTCTTCATTTTCTATTCTTCCGGGTACTCATTCAGACAGGCCCATTTTTGTTTAAACCTGTGGGGTTCATTGCCCATCCTTTGGTACCCTTTGCACCCTTCACCTATTTCAAACCGAATAGAAGAGAATAGGGTAAGGTTTCCTTTTCACCTTCAGGGTTCTGTCTTGCCTCTCTCGAGTGTTGGGCTATCTGGATTCTGGGATCGGGAGGTGTTGTGTGTGCAGGGTGATGTCTACCCTTGACCTCTAGCTGACACCCTTGGATCAAAGACTTAATATCATACCAGAAATTCTCCATTTTCTCTTCTAAGGAAAATATTTTTTGAAGTAAACGTCATTCCATGGATGGTTCAATTTTTCTCCATCGATGTTGGTTATCTCATATGCATTACCTGGATATCTTTCAGTTATAACAAAAGGCCCTTCCCAGTTAGGTTGCAACTTGGAGCGGGGACCACCCGGCTTAATGAATATGCGTTTGACTACCATCTCACCGATTTCAAACTTTCTCTCTACCACCCTCTTTTGATAAAATCTTTTCAATCGGTTCTGATAAGTCCGGGCATGCTCAGAGGCGGCCAACCTTCTTTCATCTAGGAGTTCAAGTTGTGCAATGAGAGATTCTCGCCTCTCATCGACAGGGATGTCCCTATCGAGTTGAACTTGGAGTGATGGAAGGAGTACTTCATACGGGACCACCGCTTCCATCCCATATGCGAGAGCATACGGGGTTTGACCAGTGGGGGTCCGTACAGAAGTATAATATGCCTATAGGGCATCTACAAGCTTATCTGGCCAATCCGCGAACTTGCTAAACTTACATGTTTTCTTAATGATTTTAATCAAAGTTTTGTTGGTGGCTTCTGCTTGACCATTGCCTTGCGGGTAATAAGGAAATTAATGATGCAATGCAATGTGGTACCTGTTGCAAAGATCACGCAGATCTTGAGAGAGAAATTGCAGTCCATTGTTGGTGATGATGTCGCTAGGTATCCCGAACCTGGCGATGATGTTGCGTTTGATGAAGGAGCACAGTGTTGATGCCTTGATCTCCACGAATGCTTCCGCTTCTGCCCACTTGGTGAAGTACTCTGTTGTCGTCAGGATAAATGATTTGGAATGGATTTCAGAGTTAAAATCACTTAAAGGGCCAATGATATCGAAAGCCCACATGGCGAAGGGCCATGGGGCATGAATCGGATGAAGGGAAGTGCGGGAGAATGGATTTTGTCGACATGGAGTTGGCAAGAATGACAGTGCCGGACAAAGATGGAGCAATCCTCTTCTAGGGTTGGCCAATAATACCCCTGCCTGATGATTTTTTTGGCAAGAGCTTGAGCATTGACATGGCCCCCACAGACCCCAGAATGTGCTTCCTTAAGCACCAATTCCGCCTCTTCTTCATCAACGCATCTAAGCAAGATTCCACTCAAGCTCCTCTTGTAGAGCACCCCTCCTAGGATGGTATACCTCTGGGATACTCTCTTGATGGCCTTCATTTCTTTTGCATTTGATCTAGGTGGATATGTCTGATCTTGACAATACCTCGCAATCTCATTGAACCAAGGCCTCTCACCGTCGTCTAACTCTTCCAACTCGATTAAAGAAATCTCTTCTTTATGCTCTAAATATTTCTTCCTTACAAATATCTCATTGACTTTCAGAAATCGACCATCCTTAATCGCCGTTATCGACCTTCTACGGACATGGATAGTCCACACCTGTCTACCTAGCGGGACTGATAGAGATGAAGCTAAGGAGGCTAGGGCATCAGCAAGGATGTTCTAAGCTTGAGGAACAAGGATAATAGTGAGTTTGGAAAAGAGTTTAATGTAGCAAGAGGTGAATTCTTGGTAAGGTTTGAGGTTTGGATGAGAGGTTCGGTATTTGGTTAGGACCTGGCGAAGGATTAGTTGGCTATCACCTATCACCCTCAATTCCGTGGCACCATAGAAATGAGCGGCCTCCAGCCCGGCCAGCAAGGCTTCGTATTCAGCTATATTGTTGGTTGCTGGGAAGTCAAGCTAAAATGCCTGTGGATTGGTGACACCCTCGGGTGATAGAAGGACGATTCCTATTCCCTTACCGTGTGAATTCAGAGCCCCGTCAAAATATAATGACTAAAAGTGGGAAGATCGGATCAACATTAGTTCATCATCTGGGAGCTCCGATTGGACTGGGTCAAAGAGGGGTATAGGGTGGTGGGCTAGGTGTTCGGCAATGGCATAGCCCTTAATCGCCTTCTGGGGGACATAGGTGATATCAAACTGGGAAAGGAAGCTCTGCCAATGACCTAACCGATCAGTTAGAACAGTTTTCTCCAGAAGGAATTTGATGGGATTGATGCGGGTAATAAGGTTGACCTCATGAGCTAAGAAATAGTGTTTAAGCTTCTGAACTACCCAGACTAGTGCAGCACAGGTCTTCTCCACTATAGTATACTTTTTCTCACATGGATCAAAGATCTTTGACAAGTAGTAGGTTGCCCTCTCTTTCCCTTCTTCATCCACTTGTGCAAAGACTTCCCCAAGAAAATTCTCCAAAACTGAGATATATAGAATTAAGGGCTTGCCAGGGACTGGTGGTCTAAGCATAGGGGGACTAGCCAGGTATCTTTTCAATCCATCGAATGCATCCTGGCACTTCGAATCCCATTTGAACTCGGCCCCCGCCTTGGTCAACTCATAGAAAGGTTTACACCTTTGGAAGTGTTGTGAGATGAACCGGTGGACAAGCGTAGCCTCCCGATTAATCCTCGAAGTTCCTTCATATTTTTTGGAGGAGGCATACCAATGATTGCTTTGGCCTTGTTTGGGTCGATCTCTATGCCCCTTTTGCTCACTATGAACCCCAATAACTTTCCTGAGGATACTCCAAACATACATTTCTTTGGGTTCATTTTCAATTTATATTCCCTAGCCCTTTGCAAGACCTTTCTTAACACTTCCGGGTGATCTTCTCGGCTTTTGGTCTTAACGACCAGGTCGTCCACGTACACCTGTACAAGGGTATGCATCATGTCATGAAAGATAGCCATCATGGCCCTGTGATATGTTGCATCAGCATTCTTCAGTCCAAAGGGCATGACGACATAGCAGTAGGTTCCCCAAGGTGTAGTGAACGAGGTCTTCTCCTGGTCCTCTTCGGCCAATCAGATTTGGTTATATCCAGAATAGCCATCCATCAATGATAGCATCTCGAATCCAGCAATATTATCAACCAGTACATCAATATGGGGTAGAGGAAAGTCATCTTTAGGACACGCTCGGTTTAAGTCCCTGAAGTCTATACAGATCCGAACTCGTCCATCCTTCTTCATTACAGGGACTATGTTTGCCAACTGTCGACTCCAGAAACGGGTTCCGGATCGGCACCTCAAGATAAGGTGAAAGATGGAATTGGGGAAAAAGGGGGAGTGAATCGGAAAACACTCGGAAAGCGGTAAAGACTCCTCACCTCGGTCCCACACTCACATTGATCCCCGAACTTTCATCTCACGGCGTCGCTCGAGCACCGGAGATGGTTCGGGTCATGTGGGAGGAGAGTGAGGAGGAGATGAAATTAAAACATGAAATAAAAATAAAGTGTGGTCGCCAGGAGCCGCGGGCTCCGCTTTATGTAATGGAAATAGAGTGAAGTTGACCGTGTGTACCTTAGCGTGGGAGAAAGGGATGTGAGTTCAACCTTCTTCTTCTTCGGCCGGCCGATGAAGAAGAGTCTCCAATCCAATGCTAGCTTGATCAACTTTGTGCAACTAGAACAATAAACCAAGTGAAGAGTTTGGTTAGACTTGTGAAGTGTAGTAACCGTAGAGAGAATATGAGAGAGAAGCAATTGGAATCGAACTCACCGGATTGGGGTGAGTCCTAACCCCTTTTTTTGTATTTTTGATTAGGTAAAAATGATATAAATGAACTAAAAGATGCTTTAAAACAATGAATAAACAGAGTTAATGGAGTTGAGAAAGCTTATAGAATGGATCGGCTTGAGTTGAAGCCGAGTTGGTTGAGAAAAGGCCGGTTCGGGTAGCTTTGCACCCTTCTGGCGCGACTTCGGTGCAGAGGATGTTACGGACGAACCCGATGTCAGAATCGAGTTCCGTTTGTTGCAGTAGACGGAGGACTCAGAGTGGAAGAGTTTATATGTTGATGATTTCTCCGAAATCCTCCTGTATAAGTCAGTAAAAATTCTGAAAGTGGGCGGATATCAAAATAGAACCTGGATGCGCGCCCTCAGTGTAGCAACCGCCACTAACAAACGGCAGGTCGGAATGGAGTGCCGTCAGTTGGGGACGAAAGAGGACGAAGAGAGGAACAATTTGTATGTTGCAGATTTTTGCAGCAGAAGCCTCGGATTTTCTCCAGAAGTCGATGGAGATGGTTGATGAAGAACACCCGGATCGAGCCTTCTCCTTCACCTCGGGATCGGTTTCTTGACTTCGGATCGCCTTTGGACGTCGGGACGGCTTTGGAGAAGAGCTGGGACGACCTTGGGACGAGCTAGGCACCGGGGGTTCAACCTTGGTTCGTTGAGAATGGCCCTCAATTTATAGGGGAAGAGAGCCGGTGCAAAATGTAGAACCGGGTGTACCGCGCCCCCGCGTTTCAAAGGAGGGAGGGCGCGCGGGCGCGCCCTCAAACCAAGGGCGCGCAGGGCGCGCCCCCAATTCAGGGGCGCGGTCTGCGCGCCCCCCCTATTTCAAAGGGGGCGGGGGCGCGTTCGGCGTCTCACTGCTAAAAATCGACAGAAACTTCCGGAAATTGCTAAAAATCGACTTGATATACGTAACGCGCCCCCGAACCGGGGGCGCGGTACAAATAAGTGAAAATCCTCCCACGAAACCCTTCCAAAAACCCGGTTTAGAAGGTGCTAATCAGGGTAATTTCCGATTTAAAGCAACTGACCGCGCCCCCGTCTTTCAAAGTAACCGGGGGCGCTCAGGGCGCGCCCCCAATTTGAGGGCGCGCAGGGCGCGCCCCCGGGTTGAGGGCGCGCAGGGCGCGCCCTCTCCTTTCAAGCGGAGCGGGGGCGCGGTACACTCTCTCTCCTACGCGCGTGTTCCGCGAGCCGTATCTTGCAAACCGGATGTCCGATTCGGCTCCCGTTTGTCGCGTTGGAAAGAGGGCCTTCAACCGCACCTCCTCAAGTCGGTAAACCAGCCGCATGACTCCCGAGATGTTCGTACGGGGCTTTCTACCGGTTTACCCTCTCGCGGAAAGCCGAAACCCGGAGCGAAGATCCGAAAGAGCACGGTTCCGGTCGAGAAATCTCGGGTCAACTCGGGATGACTTGAAATGATGACCGAACAAGTCCGGTACGATCGGACAATCCGAAGTCATCGAAAAATCTGAGATTAACCCGGTAAACGTGAATCGAAAGCCGTAAAAGCCGCGAAACCCTAAAATTGACCGAACCGGATGTATGGCCCCGATTGATGAAAATATTCGGCTAGAATCGACCCGGATGACCCGAAAAGACCCGGTGATGACCGGAAAGGCCTAACATGTGGTCCGGGATAGCCGTGTCAGCACAGATCGAAAAAGCCGTATCGAAAGCCGTCATTGACCGACGCCTACCGAAATGACTTCTCGGAAACCCTGAATGTTACGGAACACATGCGGGACTCCCGAGACCTTTAATTATGAACCATTCAAGGTTGGTCATCGAGCGGGCTTCATGTTTTTACAGTTCACGTGCGGCTCTCGCTTGAAAGTTACGGAAATATTCCGGAAATCATTGGTCCATTCTCAACTTACAAGGGGCTCCACCAATGTCCTTAGCTCATCTTCACGAGGTAGTCCGGATCAGATAACGGTCAAATAAAGGATATCGCCTATGAAATAAGAGTCTAGGGCTCCGAATCTAGCCAATTTGGCGTGTCTATAGCTTGCCTCGCCTTGATGTCGGCTTTGCAAGGGAATGGCATGTAGCGGAACGGAGTGAAACGTAGAGAAAGCGTAGCGAAGCGAGATGGATCGTAGCGGAATGTAGTGGAGTGAAATGGCGATGGACTGAAAAGGTGGCATCAAGGTGTAGATATAGACACGCTCAACGACCAGATTCGGCAAGACGAATCTCCCCAAGTCTCTTGGTTAACCGCCATGTTTCATCAAGTCCTCCTATGTTCGATTGGTAAAAGATGTGCCATTGGCACGAGAGAAGGATAGCCAACCCCCAACGCGGTGGGGAGTCCCCGAAACATGGGTTCGTAGGTTCATCATCAGCCGGTAACCCGATCTTTGCGGTGTTCCTGTACTGTGATGGGCTAAAATTTAAAGAGATTTGTTTTGAAAAAGTAAAAGAATACCAATCGAGCACATTCAGGCTCTTAGATTCATTTAAGTCTTCCATGAGACAAGATTCAATTCGGAATGGAATGATCTCAAATTCCGAAAGGCAAATGTTTAAGCATAGACCGTGAAGATAATGACAGTGCAAGTTCTGATCAAAATTGAAGGTCCTTGGCAGGACGAAATGGCTGCCACGGTGGGATAAGTAGCAAAAGAAGTTGCAATGGCCTCTATGGTGAAAAGAATTGAAAGATTTGAGGGCAAAAAGTGGTTACCGAACACGGTGGGATTAATAGACACGGTGGAATATTAGAGAGGTTGGTGGGACTAGAGAATATAGTGAATGACACGGTGGGATTTAGAATGATCGAGAGGGTGAGAAGGTGAAGATTAGGAAATGATGTATGCAATGACAAAACAAAATGTAATGCAATTAATACTACATGATGCATGTTGGGCTCAAAAAAATAAAACAAAACTTGTATAACAAATAGTTGAAGATATAGATTGTCTATGAGGTCAAGATACCCATTCGGGAACTATCGTCCCTCACAGCACAACTTTGGCTTATCCGTGAGCATTAGAGATGACCCGACCGTCGTAGATTTTGATGAAGGGGATCTCGGGTCAAGTCTTCTCTATGCTCATGGTCTTCAACAAATAATGCATAAGATAATAATACACGACTAGCGACATATATGCTAGTCGGCAAGTTATGGGGGTTTCCCATGTCCATTCCTCCGTTTCCGCGAGCAATTCCTGTCTTTCATCAAAATGTTAGTTCCGAATGAACAATAATGTTCACTCGGCCTTAATAAATATCAAACATAAATGTATTTGATCTTACAAATTTTTCTGAAATTTTTCTGTATTATTTTTTTGTTTTTTGAATTTTTCTGAATTTTTTGAGAAATTTTCAAAAATTTGACCGAACGTGCCCCCGAACCGAGGGCGCGGCCTGCGCGCCCTCCGTTTGGGGGCGCGGCCAGCGCGCCCTATGTTGGGGGGCGCGGCCTGCGCGCCCCCACCTTGGGGGCGCGTTCGATCCCAGTTTCCTGTTTTGATCGGATCCGAATCTGATTCAAATCGGGACCGATTTTCTCTATATAAACTCCTCTTGGGACGACCAAATCGTCCTACCAACACCCAGGATGGCTCCTCCTTTGAAAAAGCAGCGTGTTGGCTCGGTTCGAGGTATTTCAAGCATCCCGGGTCATCTGAAGGCCAGAATCGGCGCCGACTTGGTAAGTTCGCTGCCAATTTTAGCTTTCAACCATTTTCTTCTTCTTTTCCTTAAAAAAAGATTTTCTCTTACCTCCTGTTTGGGTGTAGGATTACCCAAACTTCCCTGGGCCTCGCCGGTATTGCTCTCCTCCCTGGCTTTCCGGCTTGCTTGACGTCCTCGGCTTGTCGGTCAGAGCAATTCTTCGAGATTGGGGCTTAACCGGGCTCTTGATCCATGCCAAGCAATATTCAGGCTACTCCCTTGACTTCGGTTTGATGGGAGCTCTTGTTGAATTGTGGCACCCCGACACTCACACGTTCGTGTTCGGCAGCTTTGAGTGTACAGTTCTTCTTGAAGAAGCAGAGCTCCTTCTCGGCCTCCCTCGGACTAAGAAGGGAGAAACTGAAGGTATGTTCATCCCTTCAGGACCCCACTCTTGCTTGGAATTCTTGCAGGATTTTGTCGAGGCTCGGCAGATCAGCACCTTGTTGGCCGGCAAGCGAATCAGTGTTCCCAAGTTGGTGGCTTGGACAATCTCTCTTCTGACGGCTCCTGGTCTAGACGAGGACCGGATTCTGCGTGGTGCAAAGGGTTTCGCGGCTTGCCTTGCCGCGGTGTTCTTGTTTCCTGCGGAGGATGGTTTCCTGGAGGTTGTTCAACTCTCGTGTATTCGCGGCATCTGGACCGGTGCGCGGTTGGGGCCTTCAGTTTTGGGCTACTTGTACTGCGGACTGTCCGCAGCTTGCGTGGGTCGTCCTCCCTTCGGCAGTGCGCTTTTACTTGCTTGCTGGGCCGATCTTCACTTTAAGTTCGATCCAGCCGGTGAGGTGGCCACCAGGTCGCAGCTCTTCCGCCGTAGCCCCTTGTTTCCATATGCCGATGCGCTTGGCTTCGGCGAGAGAGTCGCCAATAGGTGTGCATCAGTGAAGAAAAGGCCGGATCGGCGTGCTCACTTTGCCTCCATGAACCGTTCTAGCTTCTTGCACTCTTCGCTTCCTTGATGCGGAAGGACTTCCAGTGTGCTTTGTGCCGGCGTTGATCTCCGCCTGGTTACAGGTTCGGCCTTTGTGTTGTACAACGCTCACCGTTGCCACTCCCAGATCGGCTTGCCTCGGTACGAGTTGCCCAAGCTGTCCCACCTGCCACCTATCAAGGGCAGGCAGCTTGGCTCTGTGGATGACGAGGAGGAGGCGATCTCAGCCGTTGCCTTGTGGGAGACGAGTCGGGTGTGCCGCCCAGGCCTCCTGATTGAGGAGGACCCTGACCGGAAGCGCCGCTACATCTCCGCGATGAAGCTTCTACTTGCCTGAGAGTCTTCTTTTCCTGCTTTAACTTGTCAGCCATGTTGTTTTTATTTTGAATAAACAATGAATTATTTATAGCAAGTTTGAGCGAAAATTCAAAATAAATTTACCTTGTTTCGGAAAAATGCAAGACAAATGTTGACAATTATGATGAATATGCCTTGTTATTTTTCAACAACCTGAATATTTTTTAACATGAAACAAGATATTTTTGAAAGGTTTTAACATGCCTTTTTTCTTTAAGTAATTTTTCAGAGCAAACCATGAGTCTGATGAATTTTCATTCGGTGACTCCTTGATCGGCTCGATTTTACGAACGACTTGGCGCTTTCTGAAATTTTCGTCATTTTTATCAATTTTGCTCTGAAAAATACATTTTCAGCCATTTCTGACTAGTAAATGTATAGAATTTTCTCCTGACCCCTGAAAAATGTTAGCTAGTGATGATAAAAAATATGAATATGTTTAGCTAATTTAGGAATTGAGACATTCAAAGTTATGTGAAAAGTGGGATTTTTGGTGAGAATTTAAAGAGAATTTTTCTTCACAAAATTATTTTGAGCAAACCGTGCATCAGATCGGAATTCTTTCGGTGGCGTTGCGATAAGCTCGATTTTGTAAACCTTGAGTGATATTTACAAATTTCTCCCATTTTCACATTTTTACTCTCTATAAATACCCCCTTGGGGTAAGAATATCTCATTTCCACCTGCACACCATCTCTCCTCGCGCCAGAAGCTCCAGAGTTCCAACTCAGATCCGGAGTCCGAGACGTCGTCAAAGGTTAGTGCCCCTGTTACAAAAAATGTAGATCAGGTTATGCTCTTTGATTTGGTTCAAGTTTTACGCGATTCCGAGTTGATTTGACGAAGTTATCGCGAAAACAGAGATCGTGCAGATAAGAGGGTGCGGTCAACGCAAAACGTTGACCGCGCCCTCGAACTAGGGGCGCGCAGACCGCGCCCCTGGTTAGGGGACGCGCAGACCGCGCCCTCAATAGGAGGGCGCGGTCTGCACGCCCTCTCTCTCCTCTCTGGGAAGGGGCGCGCAGAGCGTGCCCCTATATTGAGGGCGCGCTCAGCGCGCCCTCAAGTGAAGGGCGCGCTCAGCGCGTCCTCACTCTCCAAAGGAGAGGAGGGCGCGTTAGGCTGAGGATTTTTTTTTTTTATGAATAAAAAATAAAATAAATAAAAAAGTATGTAACAATGTTTAATGTCAACTTCCCTTTTGGCACAGATGCCGAGACATATTCGCCGCCGCGATTCTGATTCCGAGGAACCCGAGCTTCCGGCAGTCCGAGAGGTACATTTTCTTTTCCTGCACTTAATAATTAGCTCATTTGTATTTTGGCAAAAAAATTTGAGTGAACTAATGAAATGAATCTATTGCAGGCCCGGGTAAAATCTCGGATCTCGTGGGACCTGGTGCATGCTGCCTACCTAGGCCTACCGGACTTCCAGCAGGTTCGGTTAGAGGAGATGGGGTTTGGGCCCATCCTCCGGGTGACTCCTTTTTGGGAGGACCTACCACTGGTGCAGGTCCTCCGTGAGTCCTGGGACCCAGACTCCTTTGTGTTTCTGTTCCCATGGGGGCACATGGTGCCCTCATTAGAGGATGTTGCACACATGACCGGTCTTCGTGTTTACGGTAGGCCGGTGGTGTGTGCTACCTCTTCCGACTATTCGCGGGAGTTCCGGGCCCTCTTCGCATATGAGCCCGAGTTCGACCCAGAGGATGGCCTACGCACCATCGCCAGACTAGAGGCTGGTGAGATGGTAGGCTTGGTGGATGCCGAGCGTGTCCGTGGCGAGAGCCAGGACAGCTTTTTCTGCCGCATGGTCGGCCAGGCTGCAGCGGCATTTACCGGATTACCTGGCTCCTTGGAGGCGGACGTAGACTTGCGCCGTTTCCTCCTCTTCTTCTTCGGGCGCCTTCTGTTGGGCTCGAAGATGGACCGCATTCATCTGCGGTTCCTCCCTTTGCTTGCTGACCTGGAGCAGGTTGGTACGTACGCGTGGGGGGCAGCGATGCTCGCCCATTTGTTCTGTGGCCTCCAGCCTGAGGCGGGTTCTGTTTCGGTTGCCGGCTTCTCTCCTTTTCTTCAGGTGACTTTTAGCAGCTTTCCTTTCTTGTACACTTGTATTGCTCTGCTTTGCTCTGACGAGTTGTGCCTTTTACAGGTCTGGAGCTACCTCTACTTCCCCCTCGGTCGGGCACAGCAGTCCTACCCCGACCTCTTCCCCCTGATGGCTCGTTGGGAGCCCCTCCGCCCTCTTGGGGGCCATCGTAGCCACCGGCTTCGATTCGTTAACGAATTCTCCATTTCCCACACACCGAGGTATGTCTTTAATTTGTGTATCAATATCCCCCGTTGAAATAATAATCATGATTTTTCTTCTCACAGGTGTGTTGGAGGCCATATCTCGTGACCGATGACCATCTCCAGCCTTGGATTGCCCACGCTGGTCGTGTCTTCGGCCGCGATCTTCATCTTCTGTGCGTTAATGAGCTGGCGCCATTGTGGCTTCGGTTCTCGGCGCGCGCCCTCGGTCTGGAGCAGGACTGGTTGGAGCCTCCTCCTCCTCTTCCCTTAGTTGGTGCTCGTCCTAGACGCCTTCTCCTCCCCGTGGACTGGGTGGAGAGGTACCACGCCTCAATCACTTTGTGGCATGAAGGCGGCGAGGTAATTTTTGGCTGGGCAGAGGATAGTCGAGACTACCTTCGCCGATACGCGGAGGCGTACGGCCACTTGTTTGTTCCAGAGGGTCAGGTAAATGCTTCTTTCTTTCTTTTGATTCTGTGTTATTGTTCTCTTCTGACCTTCATGTCATTTCAGGAGGCTCGGGCTCTATTGTTACGCCAACAGCTGGAGATTGTTGACCTTCGGCAGGAGGTGGCCACTCTTCGTGGCATGCTGGAGACTGAGGTAGACACTGCTTTTGTCCTTCATTTGTGTTCTCAACATATGATTGCTTTGATGTGTTTTCCTTTTGTTCACAGCGGAAGGCTCGTCTTGAGGGTTCACCTCCTTCTCTATCGAGGGAAGAGGTGGCTGAGCTCCGCCAGCGTCTTAGTGAGGCGAGAGAGGCCCTGACGACCAAGGAGGCAGAGGTATCTTTTATTGTTGTCTATTTTGGTTGTTGATTTTTCTTGGTTCATATACTTCCTCTTCTTCCAGGTTGCCGAGCTTCAGAGCAGCTTGTTCTCCCGTATCCAGTCCTTGGAGTCTGAGGTGGAGACATTGCGGTCTGCCCCAGCCGATCTTCGTTCCCAGATGATCGTCTCTGATCTCCGCCTTCAGCATGAGAGAGCCATGCGCGAGGTGGAGCGCCAGCATAGCCGAGGCCATGCGATCTCTCGGAGCGTATGCACTGCGAGCACGGAGTTCGTTTGTCGGCGGCAGAGGCGACATTGCGGGTTTACCGCCGGGGCATCCCTCCACGGCCCGAGCCGAGTTTCACCCATCGAGAGAAGCTCCCATCGGAGTGGCACGCACCGCAGTGGCGGCGCTGCTCGTAGTCGGGGTCACCACGGGCGGAGCCAGCAAGGGCAGAGTGGCCAGAGTCAGAGCCACGAGCACGGTGCTTCGCGTTCTGGCCACTTCTTCGAGCGTCGCCGCAATGAGGCGGCTGCAGCGGCTTTGGCGGACACGGCTACCATGCCTCCTCCTCATGGTCATTCTCTGGAGGGGTAGCGGCGAAATCGATTTGTAGCGAGGCTTAGCTTTTCTGATGTTGTAGCTGCTTTCCTTCTTTGTTGTAGCACTTAATGGCATAATCAGATCTTCACTTGTTTGCTTTAGTGTTTATTTGATCTGTTGGAGAGATTCTCACCCCTCCTTGACTTGTGTTTCTTTTCTGAAATACTCAATAGAAGGGTTAAATCTGTTCTATGGCTTACCCCCTTGCCTATTGTTGTCTTGCCTTGCTTATATGTCAAGGGGGGGGCAGCCTTATCAACCAGGTAGAATGTATAAAATGACAGACAAGGTAAAATTTGAGAGAGCTTACCTGCTATGGTGAGAGTCGCTCCCTTCTTGATCTCAGAATCTGTCGTTGAGAGAACTTTCTCCTCTTATCTTAAAGTCGCTGAGATCTGTTGATAAAAGAGGATTAGATCTTCACAACGACTCATCCCTTTGCCTATTATGGCCAACTTTGACTTAGGTCAAAGGGAGGAGCCCTCTTAATGGGGTGATTAATCAAGATAAATATGCGATGCAGAAATGAAACATGCAAGACATAAAAATAAACATGAATGCTAGCAAAGGCAAAAATCAAGGTTATGCCAAGCTAGATGATGCATTTTTATTTTTATTTTGTTTGGATTTTTGAAAATATTCAATTTTTTTTGAATTTTTGAAAATATTTGATTTTTGTTTTTTTTGTTTCAGATTTTTGAAAATATTTGATTTTTTGATTTTTTTTTGAAAATATTTATTATTTTTTTTTGGATTTTGTGGAGAATGTGCCAGTATTGAGACCATTCATCGATCTTTGAGTGTTGATCAAGATTCAAGCAATAAGCACCACGTGTGAATAAGGTTCCCTACCTAGAATCTTTCTTGCCGTCTTCTCTTGATCGGTTTGGATTCCCCCTGAGTTTGGACAGTTTACCCTACCCTAGGGGTTTTAAGATGGAAGATTAATAGAGGAAGTCTTTGATAGGATTTGGGGATGTTGAGGAGGGTTCCTCTACTCATGCCCAAATTGCCCGTTGGGGTTCGGCCTCTTCGGGTCTTTTCCACACATGGCACTTATTTAGACAAGTCTTTGACCTGTGGGGTCATTGCCCATCTTTTGGTGCCTTTTTCTTCATTTTCTATCCTTTCAGGTACTCATTCAGACAGGCCCATATTTGTTTAAACCTGTGGGGTTCATTGCCCATCTTTTGGCACCCTTTTTTACCCTATGAGATGGCCTCCTACTAAGGCGGCGGGCATTTTCGATACTATCCTCCTCTAGTCCCCTTCACCTATCTTGGACCGAATAGAAGAGAATAGGGTAAGGTTTTCTTTCCGCCTTCAGGGTTCTGCCTTGCCTCTCTTGAGTGTTGGGCTATCTAGATTCTGGGATCGGGAGGTGTTGTGTGTGCAAGGTGATGTCTACCCTTGACTTCTAGCTAACACCCTTGGATCGATGACTTAATGTCATACTAGAAATTCTCCATTTTTTTTTCTAAGGAAAATATTTTTTGAGGTAAACGCCGTTCCATGGATGATTCAATTTTTCTCCATCGGCGTTGGTTAGCTCATATGCATTGCCTGGATATTTTTCAGTTATAACAAAAGGCCCTTCCCAGTTAGGTTGCAACTTGGAGCGGGGACCACCCGGCTTAACGAAAATGCGTTTTACTACCATCTCACCGATTTCGAACTTTCTCTCTACCACCCTCTTTTGATAAAACCTTTTCAATCGGTTCTGATAAGTCCGGGCATGCTCGGAGGCAGCCAACCTTCTTTCATCTAGGAGTTCAAGTTGTGCAAGGAGAGATTCTCGTCTCTCATCGACAGGGATGTCCCTATCGAGTTGAACTCGGAGTGATGGAAGGAGTACTTCGTACGGGACCACCGCTTCCATCCCATATGCAAGAGCATACGGGGTTTGACCAGTGGGGGTCCGTACAGAAGTACGATAAGCCCATAGGGCATCTACAAGCTTATCTGGCCAGTCTGCGAACTTGCTAGACTTACAGGTTTTCTTGATGATCTTAATCAAAGTTTTGTTGGTGGCTTCTGCTTGACCATTGCCTTGCGGGTAATAAGGAGATGAATGATGCAATGTAATGCGGTACCTGTTGCAAAGATCACGCAGATCTTGAGATAGAAATTGCGGTCCGTTGTCGGTGATAATGTCGCTGGGTATCCCGAACCTGGCGATGATGTTGCGCTTGATGAAGGAGCACAGTGTTGATGCCTTGATTTCCACGAACGCTTCCGCTTCTGCCCACTTGGTGAAGTACTCTGTTGCCGTCAGGATGAATGATTTGAAACGGATTTCAGAGTTAAGATCACTTAGAGGGCCAATGATATCGAAAGCCCACATGGCGAAGGGCCATGGGGCATGAATAGGATGAAGGGAAGATGCGGGAGAATGGATCTTGTCGGCATGAAGTTGGCAAGAATGACGATGCCGGACAAAGATGGAGCAATCCTCTGCTAGGGTTGGCCAATAATACCCCTGCCTGATGATTTTCTTGGCAAGAGCTTGAGCATTGACATGGCCCCCACAGGCCGCGGAATGGGCTTCCTGAGGCACCAATTATGCGTCTTCTTCATCAACGCATCTCAATAAAATTCCGCTTAGGCTCCTCTTGTAGAGCACCCCTCCTAGGATGGTATACCTACGGGATACTCCTGATGGCCTTCTTTTCTTTTGCATTTGATCCAGGTGGATATGTCTGATCTTGACAATACCTTGCGATCTCATCAAACCAAGGCCTCTCACCCTCATCTAACTCTTCCAACTCGACTAGAGAAACTTCCTCCTTCTGCTCTAGATACTCCTTCCTGCCAAATCTCTCCTTAACTTTCAGAAATCGCCCATCCTTAATCGCTGGCATCGACCTTCTACGGACTTGAATACTCCGAACCTGTCTTCCTAGCGGGAGTGTTAGAGATGAAGCTAAGGAGGCAAGGGCGTCGGCAAGGATGTTCTGAGCTCGAGGAACATGGACGAAAGTTAGTTTGGAAAAGAGCTTGATGTAGCAAGAGGTGAGTTCTTGGTAAGGTTTAAGGTTCGGATGAGAAGTTCGGTATTTGGTTAGGACTTGGCGAAGGATTAGTTGGCTATCACCTATCACCCTTAATTCCGTGGCACCATAGAAATGAGCGGCCTCCAGCCCGGCCAGCAAGGCTTCATATTCAGCTATATTGTTGGTTCTTTGGGAAGTCAAGTTGAAATGCTGTGGAATGGTGACACCCTCGGGTGATAGAAGGACGATTCCTATTCCCTTACCGTGTGAATTCAGAGCCCCGTCAAAATATAATGTCCAAAGGTGGGAAGATCGGATCAACATTAGTTCGTCATCCGGGAGCTCCGATTGGACCGGGTCAAAGAGGGGTATAGGGTGATGGGCTAGATGTTCGGCAATGGCATAGCCCTTAATCGCCTTACGGGGGACATAGGTGATATCAAACCGAGAAAGGAAGCTCGCCAACGACCTAACCGATCGGTTAGAACAGTTTTCTCCAGAAGGAATTTGATGGGATTGATGCGGGCAATAAGATTGACCTCATGAGCTAAGAAATAGTGTTAAAGCTTCTGAACTACCCAGACTAGTGCAGCACAGGTCTTCTCCACTACAGTATACTTCTGCTCACATGGATCAAAGATCTTTGACAAAAAGTAAGTTGCCCTCTCTTTCCCTTCTTCATCTACTTGTGCAAGGACTGCCCCAAGAGAATTCTCCAAAACCGAGATATATAAAACTAAGGGCTTGCCAGGGGGTAGTGGTCTAAGCACAGGGGGACTAGCCGGTATCTTTTCAAACCATCAAATGCATTCTGGCACTTCGAATCCCATTTGAACTCGGCCCCCGCCTTGGTCAACTCATAGAAAGGTTTACACCTTTGGGAGTGTTGTGAGATGAACCGGCGGACAAACTGTAGCCTCCCGATTAATCCTCGAAGTTCTTTCATATTTCTCGGAGGAGGCATACCAATGATTGCCTTGGCCTTGTTTGGGTCGATCTCTATGCCCCTTTTGCTCACTATGAACCCCAATAGTTTTCCTGAGGATACTCCAAACGTACATTTCTTTGGGTTCATCTTCAATTTATATTCCCTAGCCCTTTGCAAGACCTTTCTTAACACTTCCGGGTGATCTTCTCGGCTTTGGGACTTAACGACCAGGTCGTCCACGTACACCTCTACAAGGGTATGCATCATGTCATGGAAGATAGCCATCATTGCCATCTGATAGGTAGCACCGGCATTCTTCAGTCCAAAGGGCATGACGACATAGCGATAGGTTCCCCAAGGTGTGGTGAACGAGGTCTTCTCCTGGTCCTCTTCGGCCAACCCGATTTGATTATATCCGAATAGCCATCCATGAACGACAACATCTCGAATCCGGCAGTGTTATCAACCGCACGTCAATATGAGGTAGAGGAAAGTCATCTTTAGGACACGCTCGATTCAAGTCCACGAAGTCTATACGGATCCGAACTCGGCCATCCTTCTTCATGACAGGGACTATGTTTGCCACCCATTGCGGATAAAGGACGACCTTAATGAATCTTGCTTGATGTAACTTGTCGACCTCTTCTTTCATCTTAAGTGCAACATCAGGGTGGAATCTCCTTAATTTTTGTTTGACCGGGGTAACTCCAGGTTTCAAAGTTAGACGATGTTCAACTAACGAGTTGTCTAACCCCGGCATGTCTTCGTATGTCCATGCGAACGTGTCCTTATATTCTTCCAAAATCTTAATCAAACTCTGTTCCTCAGTGGGAGTGAGGTTTGCGCTTAGGAGGATTGTCTTGGGATCTTCCGGTGTTCCGAGATTCAATTCTTTTGTCGGTTCATCCACCGTGGCTAATGGTTCTTCAAACCTTTTAAGTCCAGATGCATACGCATCAGCCAAATCCTCAATTCCATCCTCGAAATCAGGATCTTTTTCTGATAAGACCTCGTAAACTCCCAGTGTATGATCTACGTTGAATTCATTCTCATATTGGATTTCATTAAGCTGGATAGCATTTTCCAAAAACCTTGGCAGCCTTGCACATTCCTTGCATTTTTGAGCTATTTGTTGGATATATCTTTCCGGCACACGTTTACCTCGAATTTTCTTCTTTCCTACCCTAACTACTCCTAAAGAAGACGGAATTGAAAAGGTGGTATTAACAATGGGTGAAGGATCGAACAGATCGATCAGTGAGTTGGAGAAGAGGGGTCCCTGGTTGGGAGCACCCTCCGAGACAAGTAGCGACGTCTCCTCGATGGAAAACTGAGTTTGCGAGAGGACGTTTTTTTTTGGGTATTTTGGGTATTTTCAATAACAAAAAGAGAATGAGCCGATGGGGTTCGAGCAGAAATAGAAAGCTTAAGCAAATGAAAGAAAAATGGGCTCGCGGGCCCGATGATGACAAGAAATGGGCAGATAGGCCCAAAGCTAGTGAAAAGATCTAAGGGGCACGTGGGCCCAAATGGTGGGCACGCGGGCCCAAAGCAAGAAAATAAATCTAAAGGGCACGTGGGCCCGACTGGTGGGCACGCGGGCCCAAGTTTGTTGGATGGGCATAGAAGCCCAGTGGAGTAAGAAGATTTGAATGGGCTCTCAGGCCCATTGATCAGTTCAGGTGGCCATTTTGGCCCATAAGTGGGAATTGGGCTAGATAGCCCATCAAGTGAATCTAAGAGGGAGAGAGTGAGGATTTTGAAATACGTGACCGTAGGATACGGTTCACGCGGGATGTTGTTTGGAGGTGGGTTCGAGTGGACAAGTTGTTTAGAGATGGACTTGCCCTTGACTGGTTCTACCTCCTCTATGAACAACCGAGCCAAAGATGTACTCAGGTTGTCCACCTCCTCCTCTTGCTCTGGTACCTTTTTCCTCTTGACTGATTCTTCTTCTTTGTCCCCGGCCATCATCATGGTCTCCCCTTTGATAAAGAATTTTTGGAGTCCCATGGCATTTTTTGGCCGGTAGACCATCCGCGGAGTGGCGGGCTCATAGCCAAGCCCGTGTCTCTTTGGTCTTTGTACGGCTTCAATGGGGTGCACAACCCCCTGCAGCTCCTTTCCCAGCCCCTTTCCTGGCTGATAGCCCATCCCTTTCATCATCCGCAACGCAACTGAATCTGGAGGCATCGTCAATACCATGACCTCAGGTAGCTCTGTAGTTGAAACCAATGGCTCGACAGATTTTGATATTGGTAGTGCAGAAGAGGGGTCATCCACGTCATTCAGAATGGGGATGTTGGTTACTTTGATCACCTGGCCCTTGTACGGGAACTTCAAACACTGATGATTAGTGGAGGCAACAGCTCCTATTGCCTCATGGTATGGGCGTCCCAAAATAGCTTTGAATGTAGGGTCCAGTTCTAGAACGTGAAACTCGGTGGTGACGGCACACGGACCGAGCCCTACTTTTAATGTAACCACCCCTCGTGCCAGCTTCCGGGAGTTGTCATATGCGGTCACCGTGACGGCAGAAGGCTCGATTTCTTCATCGGAGATGCCGCAAAGTTGCAATGTTTTTGGCGGCATGACATTTATGGACGCTCCGGTGTCAATCAAGCAGGACTTGATCTCCATGCCTCGGATGACTATTGCAACGCTCAAGGCGTACTTTCTGATCTCTGGCCGTGCCAACTCCTCCTGTGTAAAGGTGAGTGCCGGATGTTCACTCCTCGGGGTCAGGACAGCAATGATCTTCTCAGGCGGGAGGTCCTCATTGACCATGACCCGCTGCAAATATTGTTGTAGGATGTCCTGATGGTTCTTTGACCTCTTTATCAACTCCAGAATTGAAATTCGTGCCGGCATTTTGTCCAAGTGCTTCAATAGGTCATATACCGTGCCGGGCAACGGTTCTTCTACCACCTCCTCTTCTGCCTGTTCCTGTGGTTGTATCCCGACCTGGGGAAAGACCCTTTGGAACATCCTCCCGCTACGAAGTACCGGCGCCAGCGTGGTAGGGGGAAGTGGTGATGATGGTGATGGTAGGGTTGGTTGGTAGGTTGAGGAGCCCATGGTAGGTAGGGGTGGTGAGGATCGGATGATGAGGGGTCGTGGATTGGTGGAGGCCGGTATGTTGGGTGATGGTTGGGGTGTTGGTGGTGATGGTCTAATGATGAGGGGTCGTGGGGTGGCAGTGACTGGTAGGTTAGGTGATGTCTGGGGTGTTGGTGGCGGTCTAATGATTAGACGCCGTGGAGGATTAATGGTGGTTGGTGGGTTAGGTTGGGGTGCTGGTTGGGAGGCTGGTGGAGGTCTAATGATTAAGCATCGTGGAGGGTTAATGGTTGGTGAGGGTAGTGGTGTTTGGATAGTTTGTGGGCTGGGGGCAGCTCTCGGTATGGAGAGTATGGTGCGGTTTGTAGGTGGGGTTGGTATGGCGGGCATGGAGGTGATTTGATCCTCGACTGCCAACCCCGGGAATGGTGGGTTGACTCCTCGATGGCAGAGTGGACGAGGCCGAGTCGTTGGTTCGGTGGTGCTGGTGCCGGTGCTTGTACGGGTGCATGTACCGGTAGCGGATCTTGGACTATGCCCAGGCCGGGCTGCTGTTGTGCTTGTTGTCGCCATGGTTGATTCTGTCGTGCCTTCATGGCTTGTATAGACTCCCCCATCTGTGCCCAGTCAATGTTCCCCTGATCGTTGAGGTCATGAATGTAATCTTTAAACTGGAAACAGACATCCACCGTGTGCCCAGGATACCGATGGTAAGCGCAGTATTTTGTCATGTCAACATTTGCTGGCCACCCTTCTCTCTCCTTTGGAAGTTCTAGGCTTTGTTCAGCCATCAATGCGTTGAAGATATCGGTGAGGGGGAATGGCAGTTGAGGGTAGTATTCTCTCTTGGGTCCCCCCCTCCTAGGTCGGTTGGCTGGTGGTGGCACTTGGTTGTAGGCTTGTTGTGGTGGTGGTGGTCGGTTGTAGACATGTTGTTGTTGAGGCGCTCGGTTGTAGGCATTTGGTTCTTTGGGGCGCTCGGTTGTAGGTGGGTTGCTGTGGTGGTGCTCGGTTGTATGCAAGTTGTTGTTGTGGCTGAGGAGCTGGTTGAGGGGCTGGGCGGTATTGTTGATTGGGTGGTGGGTTACGGTATTGGCTCTGACGGTACCCACCCTGGTTACCCATGGCATTGATGCTCTCATTATTTACTACCCCTTCAGTGGTGGGTCCTACAGGTGTAGGCTTTCTAGTATTACGGGGCTTGGTGTCGAACGGGTTGATCATGGA
The DNA here is from genome assembly GCA_036172225.1 of Cryptocoryne crispatula var. balansae. Taxonomy (NCBI): domain Eukaryota; kingdom Viridiplantae; phylum Streptophyta; class Magnoliopsida; order Alismatales; family Araceae; genus Cryptocoryne; species Cryptocoryne crispatula. Next base: position 43,029,517 of record CM069921.1, read on the forward strand.
TGCATCCTTAAAGTGGGTTTGGAGGTAGCGGGCGCTATCACACAACTCACTCATGGTTGTTGGACGGTGCATGATTAGAAGGTTGCGAAGGTTAGGCGTGGTGTTCCCAATGAGCATCCTCACCTGCTCCCCCTCTGAGATGGTATCCACAAGCCTCTCAGCCATTCCCCTCCACCGATCAGCAAATCGGGCAAAGTCCTCATCCGGCCTCATCTTTTCGGCAATTAAGTCGGTTATCGAGCAGCCGGCCCCACCCTATCCCCGTACCTCTGTAGAAACTTCGTCTTGACAATGTCGAAATCCGCCGCCTCAATGGAATCAAGAGAATAGAACCGATCAAGGGCGGATCCATCCAATGACCGACGGAATAGGAAGGCAAGGGCTTTGCGGTCATTTTTCCGAATGCGGAGTCATAGAGAAAGCTTTTCGGATGGTTGAAAGGATTACCGGTCCCGTTGTAACATTGGAAGGCGGTATCTACGAAGGAGGAAGGTGTAGAACCGGGAAGGATGGGACGAGAGATTTCGGGGGTGGCTTTAGAATCGAGGCGATGCCTCATCTCTTCGAAACGCTCATCCATCCGGTTGAGTTTGTTCATTAATGCCCGGGTGAGGCTGGATTCCCGAGCCACGGGAGCAAAGTGTTGGGTTGGAGGAGGTAGGTTGGAAACAGGAATTGGAACAGAGTTATGTGAATGCCCCATAATAGGGTGAGTGGAGACACGGCGGGGTTGTCCAGGAGAAGAGATGATTTGGGGCCTGACTGCTGACTGAGGTGGTGAGGGGGCTTGATTTCCCTCGACCGGATCTTGAGTGGCGGGCATCTTGCCCTTAGTCAAGGATTGCACAAGCGAAAAAATTCGGGGTCTAGATGAAGAGATAGACCCTGGAGGAGGTGCTCCACGCTAAGTGAAGCGGGTTGATGAGTAGGAGTTTGAATTTACGGCTCCTCGACGGCGTTGACATGGCCCTCTGGTTGGACCATGGGTTGTTGCAGCTCGTAGTGGCCCGTCTCGTACTCCTCTTCTTGGCCACGGTAGTCCGACATCCCGATGTGTCTTCCGGACCTTAGAGTGGGCATCTGTCAAATTTCCTTACAAAATGGTTGAAAGAAAGCAAATGAAGGGTGTAAATGCAAATAGAGTTTTTGTTTGATTATGGTTGTTTGTTTGATTTGATTTGGTTTCAATTTGGTTGTTTGGCAAGCAAGTTGAACACAAAATTTAAAGGGATTTTTTTTTGTTTTTGTTTTAGGTGTTTTGAAAGGAGAGAATTTTTTTGTTGTTTTCAATTGTTATGAGCAAGCAAGTTATGCAAACAAAGTTTTAAAATGACTACTCAATAATTTTTGGGTTAAAACCTTAGATTAGATAGATTGTTAGCAATTGTTCACTCAAGTAGGTATGATTCCTATTGTTTCAATCTTCAAGACCTAAGGTTATCACTCAATCACCACGAGTAGGTACTTGGGTTCTTCGGGTTTTGGGAAAGTGGTACAACCGGCCCAATCGTGCGGAGAGGAATACTCCACGGATGGGGACTTACGGAGGTCTTGATGGAAACCACCAAATCAACTAGGAAGGAATATCCCAGAAGAGAGGTAAGAATCCACCAAGGTGTTTGGAGGGTGAGGGTGTGTTGGGAGAGAGAGCCCCCGCCTCGAATGCCCTACGGATCGGAACAAGTCCGGTACCCGATGCAAAGCTAATGCAAAAAATGAAAAATAGAGGGTAGAAGGAGAAGAAGCAATCAATATGCAAACATGAATGAAAGCTATTAAATAAATTAAACAAGTGAATGCAAGCAAGACAAGCAATGATAGAGTAAACAAGTAACTAGCAACTAACAACTAAAAGGTGGTTCGCGCGGGAACCGGCTTGTGTTGGAGTGTTCAAGTGGGGACAAATCTGAAGTAAAGGTAAAAGGATGGTCCACGTGGGGACCGAATTGAAAATAAAGTGGCTCACGCGGGAGCCGAGTTTTGGAAAAGTAGGTGGTTCACGCGGGAACCGGTTTTTGAAGGGAAAATGGGTGGTTCACGCGTGAACCGGTTTGTTTGATTGGAAAAAGGAAATGAGGGCCACGTGGGGCCAATATAATTGGTGCAAAGGGGTGGTCCACGCGGGGACCGATCTGAAGGTAAGTTGGTTCACGCGGGAACCGAGTTGGAAAAGAAAGGTGGTTCACGCGGGAACCGGGTTTTGAAGGAAAAGGGGTGGTTCACGCGGGAACCGGTGTAAGAGTTGACAAAATGAAAAGAGAGCCACGTGGGGCCAATCTAAAGGTGCTGCAAATGGGTGGTCCACGCGGGGACCGATCTGAAAGTAAGTTGGTTCACGCGGGAACCGAGTCGGAAAAGAAAGGTGGTTCACGCGGGAACCGGTTTATAAGAAAAAGTGGTTCACGCGGGAACCGGGCTGAAATTAAAGACAAGAAATCAAGTCCACATGGGGGACAATCTTAAAGGAAGAGTAATCAGCAAGTTTTTTTTAAAGGCAAATTGACATGGAAAAGGGTAAAGGACAAGCTGGTTCACGCGGGAACCAAGTCGGAAAACAACTAGTTGCACGGATCAATCAAGCTAGCACGGTTGAAGACATTGGTAGTCCCACCGTGGTCGCCAAAAAGCTGTCGACTCCAGAAACGGGTTCCGGATCGGCACCTCAAGATAAGGTGAAAGATGGAATTGGGGAAAAAGGGGGAGTGAATCGGAAAACACTCGGAAAGCGGTAAAGACTCCTCACCTCGGTCCCACACTCACATTGATCCCCGAACTTTCATCTCACGGCGTCGCTCGAGCACCGGAGATGGTTCGGGTCATGTGGGAGGAGAGTGAGGAGGAGATGAAATTAAAACATGAAATAAAAATAAAGTGTGGTCGCCAGGAGCCGCGGGCTCCGCTTTATGTAATGGAAATAGAGTGAAGTTGACCGTGTGTACCTTAGCGTGGGAGAAAGGGATGTGAGTTCAACCTTCTTCTTCTTCGGCCGGCCGATGAAGAAGAGTCTCCAATCCAATGCTAGCTTGATCAACTCCGTGCAACTAGAACAATAAACCAAGTGAAGAGTTTGGTTAGACTTGTGAAGTGTAGTAACTGTAGAGAGAATATGAGAGAGAAGCAATTGGAATCGAACTCACCGGATTGGGGTGAGTCCTAACCCCTTTTTTTGTATTTTTGATTAGGTAAAAATGATATAAATGAACTAAAAGATGCTTTAAAACAATGAATAAACAGAGTTAATGGAGTTGAGAAAGCTTATAGAATGGATCGGCTTGAGTTGAAGCCGAGTTGGTTGAGAAAAGGCCGGTTCGGGTAGCTTTGCACCCTTCTGGCGCGACTTCGGTGCAGAGGATGTTACAGACGACCCCGATGTCAGAATCGAGTTCCGTTTGTTGTAGTAGACGGAGGACTCAGAGAGGAAGAGTTTCTATGTTTATGATTTCTCCGAAATCCTCCTGTATAAGTCAGTAAAAATTCTGAAACTGGGCGGATATCAAAATAGAACCTGGATGCGCGCCCTCAGTGTAGCAACCGCCACGAACAAATGGCAGGTCGGAATGGAGTGCCGTCAGTTGGGGACGAAAGAGGACGAAGAGAGGAACAATTTGAATGTTGAAGACTTTAGCAGTAGAAGCCTCCGATTTTCTCCAGAAGTCGATGGAGATGGTTGATGAAGAACACCCGGATCGAGCCTTCTCCTTCACCTCGGGATCGGTTTCTTGACTTCGGATCGCCTTTGGACGTCGGGACGGCTTTGGAGAAGAGCTGGGACGACCTTGGGACGAGCTAGGCACCGGGGGTTCAACCTTGGTTCGTTGAGAATGGCCCTCAATTTATAGGGGAAGAGAGCCAGTGCAAAATTTAGAAACTGGGTGTACCGCTCCCCCGCGTTTCAAAGGAGGGGAGGGCGCGCAGGGCGCGCCCTCAAACCAAGGGCGCGCAGGGCGCGCCCCCACCCGGGGCGCGGCGCGCCCCCCTGTTTCAAAGGGGGCGGGGGCGCGTTCGGCGTCTCACTGCTAAAAATCGACGGAAACTTCCGGAAATTGCTAAAAATCGACTTGATATACGTAACGCGCCCCCGAACCGGGGGCGCGGTACAAATAAGTGAAAATCCTCCCACGAAACCCTTCCAAAAACCCGGTTTAGAAGGTGCTAATCGGGGTAATTTCCGATTTAAAGCAACTGACCGTGCCCCCGTCTTTCAAAATAACCGGGGGTGCTCAGGGCGCGCCCCCAATTTGAGGGCGCGCAAGGCGCGCCCCCGGGTTGAGGGCGCGCAGGGCGCGCCCTCTCCTTTCAAGCGGAGCGGGGGCGCGGTACACTCTCTCTCCTGCGCGCGTGTTCCGCGAGCCGTATCCTGCAAACCGGATGTCCGATTCGGCTCCCGTTTGTCGCGTTGGAAAGAGGGCCTTCAACCGCACCTCCTCAAGTCGGTAAACCAGCCGCATGACTCCCGAGATGTTCGTACGGGGCTTTCTACCGGTTTACCCTCTCGCGGAAAGCCGAAACCCGGAGCGAAGATCCGAAAGAGCACGGTTCCGGTCGAGAAATCTCGGGTCAACTCGGGATGACTTGAAATGATGACCGAACAAGTCCGGTACGATCGGACAATCCGAAGTCATCGAAAAATCTGAGATTAACCCGGTAAACGTGAATCGAAAGCCGTAAAAGCCGCGAAACCCTAAAATTGACCGAACCGGATGTATGGCCCCGATTGATGAAAATATTCGGCTAGAATCGACCCGGATGACCTGAAAAGACCCGGTGATGACCGGAAAGGCCTAACATGTGGTCCGGGATAGCCGTGTCAGAACAGATCGAAAAAGCCGTATCGAAAGCCGTCATTGACCGACGCCTACCGAAATGACTTCTCGGAAACCCTGAATGTTACGGAACACATGCGGGACTCCCGAGACCTTTAATTATGAACCATTCAAGGTTGGTCATCGAGCGGGCTTCGTGTTTTTACAGTTCACGTGCGGCTCTCGCTTGAAAGTTACGGCAATATTCCGGAAATCATTGGTCCATTCTCAACTTACAAGGGGCTCCACCAATGTCCTTAGCTCATCTCCACGAGGTAGTCCGGATCAGATAACGGTCAAATAAAGGATATCGCCTATGAAATAAGAGTCTAGGGCTCCGAATCTAGCCAATTTGGCGTGTCTACACCACCCATTGTGGATAAAGGACAACCTTAATGAATCTTGCTTGATGTAACTTGTCGACCTCTTCTTTCATCTTAAGTGCAACATCTGGGTGGAATCTCCTTAATTTTTGTTTGACTGGGGTAGTTCCAGGTTTCAAAGTTAAACGATGTTCAACCAAAGAGTTGTCTAACCCCGGCATGTCTTCATATGTCCATGCGAACGTGTCCTTATATTCTTCCAAAATTTTAATTAAACTCTGTTCCTCAGTGGGAGTGAGGTTTGCACTTAGGAGGACTGTCTTAGGATCTTCCGGTGTTCCGAGATTCAATTCTTTTTTCGGTTCATACACCGTGGCTAATGGTTCTTCAAACCTTTTAAGTCCATATGCATACGCATCAGCCAAGTCCTCAATTTCATCCTCAAAATCAGGATCCTTTTCTGATAAAACTTCGTAAACTCCCAGTGTATGATCTACATTGAATTCATCCTCATATTGGATTTCATCAAGCTAGATAGCATTTTCCAAAAACCTTGGCAACCTTGCACAATCCTTGCATTTTTGAGCTAATTGTTGGAGATATCTCTCTGGAACACGTTTACCTCGAATTTTCTTCTTTCCTATCCTAACTACTCCGAAAGAAGACAAAATTGAAAAGGTGGTATCTATAGTGGGTGAAGGATCGAGCAGATCGATCAATGAGTTGGAGAAGAGGGGTCCCTGGTTGGGAGCACCCTTCGAGACAAGTAGAGACGTCTCTTCAACAGAAAACTGAGTTTGCGAGAAGACGTTTTTTTAGGTGTTTTCAATAACAGAAAGAAAATGAGCTGGTGGGGCTCAAGCATAAATAGAAAGCTTAAGCAAATGGGAGAAAAATGGGCTCGCAGGCCCGATGATGACAAGAAATGGTCAGATAGGCCCAAAGCTAGTGAAAAGATCTAAGGGGCACGTGGGCCCGAATGGTGGGCACGCGGGCAGGGCACGTGGGCCCGATTGGTGGGCACACGGGCCCAAGGTTGTTGGATTGGAATGGGCATAGAAGCCCAGTGGAGTAAGAAGATTTGAATGGGCTCTCAGGCCCAGTGATCAGTTCAGGTGGCCATTTTGGCCCAGAAGTAGGAATTGGGCTAGATAGCCCATCAAGTGAATCCAAGAGGGACAGAGTGAGGATTTTGAAATACGTGACTGTATGATATGGCTCATGCGGGATGTTGTTTGGAGGTGGGTTCGAGTGGACAAGTTGTTTATAGATGGACTTGCCCTCGACTGGTCCTTCCTTCTTTATGAACAACCGAGCCAAAGATGAACTCATGTTGTCCACTTCCTCCTCTTGCTCTGGTGCCTTTTTCCTCTTGACTGGTTCTTCTTCTTTGTCCCCGGCCATCATCATGGTCTCCCCTTTGATAAAGAATTTTTGGAGTCCCATGGCATTTTTTGGCCGGTAGACCATCCACGGAGTGAAACTGGACTCATAGCCAAGCACGTGTCTCTTTCGTCTTTGTACATCTTTAATGGGGTGCACAACCCTCTGCAGCTCCTTTCCCATCCCCTTTCCTGGCTGATAGCCCATCCCTTTCATCATCCGCCAAGAAACTGTATCTGGAGGCGTCGTTAACATCATGACCTCGGGCAGCTCTGTAGTGGAAACCAATGGATGGACAGATTTTGATATTGGTAGTGCACCACGTCATTCAGAATGGGGATGTTGGTTACTTTAATCACCTGGCCCTTGTATGGGAACTTCAAACACTGATGATTAGTGGAGGCGACAGCTCCTATTGCCTCAAGATATGGGCGTCCCAAGATAGCTTTGAATGTAGGGTCCAGTTCTAGAACATGAAACTCGGTGGTGACAGCACATGGTCCGACCCTACTTCCAACGTAACCACCCCTCGTGCCGGCTTCCGGGAGTTGTCATAGGCTGTCACTGTGACAGCAGAAAGCTCGATTTCTTCATCGAAGACGCCGCAAAGTTGCAATGTTTCTGGCGGCATGACATTTATCGATGCTCCGGTGTCAATCAAGCAAGATTTAATCTCCACGCCTCGGATGACTACTGCAACACGCAAGGCATACTTTCTAATCTCTGGCCGTGCCAACTCCTCTTGTGTAAATGTGAGTGCCGGATGTTCACTCCTTGGGGTCAGGACAGTAATGATCTTCTCGGGCGGGAGGTCCTCATTGACCATGACCCGCTGCAAGTATTGTTGTAGAATGTCCTGATGGTTCTTCGACCTCTTTATCAGCTCCAGAATTGAAATCCGTGCAGGCATTTGTCCAAGTGCTTCAATAAGTCATATGCCGTGATCACCTACATAACAGCTTTCCTCTCTCTTGAACCGAATTTTCTCTCTCTAAAAACTCGAAATTCTCTCTCTAAAAATCACAAAATCAATGCAGGAGGGAGTTTGCACATATTGAGATGCCTGGGGGGTCGTTCCCATGCCCTTGGAATGACCGGAATCAGAGTTAATTTATAGGAGAACGAATGGCGTTATCTGGACTAAAAAATAGGGGCCTTGCGCCCCACCCCTGGGCGCATGCGCCCTGCTGCAGGGCGCATGTGCCCCACTGAGTCCGGAGTGCTCCTCCTGAGTCCACTGAGTCCGCATGCGCCCCACTGAGTCCGAGTTGTCATGACCAAAGTCTGGAGTGCTGGACGGCTTCCGGGACGAAGTAGAGGCTCCTCCTTGTAGACAATATGCAAATGAAGCTAATGAAAGGTGGTTTGGATGCTGGATGTAAGAGGAGAGACTGATAGAGGTTCTCAAAGTTGGAGAAAAATCATGTTTCTGGGTGACAGAAACAGAAGGTTTTTAGGGTTTTTGGTGGACGATTTTGGATCAATTTGAAGGCTTGTGGGGGATGAGAATGGCTTAGAAACGTGGTGTTGGATGAGCTCTAGGGTGGCACGAAGTTGGAACCTCCTTCAAGCTCCAAATGGGGGGCTATTTATAGCCCAAAAGAGGGCACTTTGGCCATTTTCAAAAAATAGTGCCATGTGGCATAGCGCCCTGTATATGGGGCGCTAGAATCATGAGGTCTGTCAGTTCGACAAGACGAGTCACTGCGGGGGTCAAATCAGCCTGTCAAATCGATTTGATATGGTGCCAGGCGCCCTGTATACAGGGCGCCAGGTGCCCTGTTTATAGGGCGCCAGGTACCCTATACACGGGGTGTTTGGCGCGGCTGATCGCTCCCTTGACCTCCCTTCGTAACGTGCCAGAAACTTGATCCGTCCGGAAGACACGATCCGCTTTGAATATTCTCCATGAAAACAAGAATTTAAACTCTCCAACTGGGCCAAAATTGCGTGTCTACAGCTTTCCTCGCCTTGGCGTCGGCTTTGCAGGGGAATGATACGAATGAAGCGTAGGTGAATATAGCGAAGCGTAATGAGGTGTAGCGGAATGAAGTGGTGATGGACTGAAAAGGTGACGCCAAGGTGTAGATTTAGACACGCCCTCATTGGCCTAGTTAATCGGAATAAAACTTTACCGGACTCCGAGATCACCCTTTGTCTTATCGAAACCTTTCCTCTGGTTGATTGGTTAGAGAGAAGAATAGTAGTGGAGTAAATAACTAAAATCCCACGTGGGGGAGAATTGTTACCGGCCAGGACTCGTATTGCATGGTGTGCTGGACTTGGTAGAAATGCAGTAAATTGCGGAAAGTAAAGAGGAGACAGCCAATCAACCAAGGTTGGGTTCGAACCATCTCCGGTGCTCGAGCGACGCCGTGAGATGAAAGTTCGGGGATCAATGTGAGTGTGGGACCAATGTGATGACATGTTACCGCTTTCCGAGTGTTTTGCGATTCACTCTCCTATTCCCATATTCCATCTATTTTTCACCTTATCTTGAGGTGCCGATCCGGAACCCGTTTATGGAGTCGACATGCAGGTCCCGCAGGGTGGTGTATGCATGGCTGTTATTGAAATGATAATATTGTCGCCGGTGGGGCGGAGCAAACTGAGCCTTCAGCCGAACAGAGGTGGCCTTAGGGTGCCAGACCTTCGGGACCAGGACAGAGGGTTTGAATCCTTCCCCCCGGTTGGCAGGAGAGTCCGCTATCCAGGGCTCTCGGCGGAAAGAGCTTGAATGGGGAACATGCCCCCAATAGGCGGAGCTGGTCGCTGAAATGAAAAGTCAGCAGTAGGGCTGACTGCTGGAGTCTTCACTATGGCAGGCAGCTGTTGCTGGGTCTTCTTGGGCTGGACCACTGATCGGTCAGTCGGGTGAGCCAAAAACATCGTAGGGAATTTGCCCCCAATCGGTTGGGTAGAGGACAGAAATTGTTGGTCGACAAACCAACCGTCCACATAGAACTTTTAAGGGGCATGCAGCAGCACCTGCAGGTTCTTTTCAGCATGGACTGCTAATTGGTCCAAGGAGGGAAGACGAGCCAAGGGATGGCCCCTCGCCCAAGCTGGTATCTTGAGAGCTGCTGATCGGCTCGAGTCTTTGAGTTTTTTAGTTGAGGGCTGCCCCCTCTCAACAGCATCCCCGGCCACTGGTTGGCCTGTCTTCTTGGAACGGGCAGAAGGTTGACTCTTCCCCCGTACAGTTGGCATATTCTTAATAACGGGCATAGCAGGGGCCCGTGAGTTATTATCCAACTGGCTCAGAGCAACGAACCGGTTGACAAGGGGTAGAACAATAAGCCGCGGTCAGCGGCGCTTCTCTTCCCTAAACTCAGAAGGATTCTTGATGAAAGTGGCTGGGCGGGTACGGTTCCAAGGGCACCGTACATTGCCAACCTCTAAGTTACGACGGGAGCCATGTTCAAGCCGAAGCTTGCGCAGACTTGACTGAGGAGATGCGGGCGCAGGCCCGGAGTTAACGTTGATAATATTCACTAAAAATGACTCCTGAAGAGGAGCTGGTTGAGGTAACATCGGGAGGGAGGCCTCAGAGAGTAGGGCAGCATATGCAGAAGCTATTTGAAGTTGTTGGAGGGGATGGACCTCCTCCTCCGTAGCGAATGCTTCCTCCAGTGCGGCACCTAGACGGTCAGGGTGCAACACAACTTTGGGGAAGTGGCCAAAAGTGATGCCAGCGGTGATGGCACTAATGCAATGGATATTGACGTAGGCCTCAGAATAACGAACACCGTTGTCAAAGTCCATTGAACCTGCAAAAACATACAAGGCCGACTTGATCAGATGTAGAGAGTTTTTTAAAGAGATAGTGGATGTGCACCCTCTCAGATTGCTATGGCAGAGAGATGAAGGGAAAGAGAGGTCCCACCGGGCGTGCCAATTTGTGGGAACCTCGTGAATCATTTTATTTGTTGAAATGTGTTTAAAAGATTTGTTTTTGAATGATGAAAATATCGTACCTGAATTTTCTAGTAAAATAGGTGATAGACCATAAAAACTACTAGATAGTCCAAGTGATATTAGAAGAGTATAGAACCGAGGTTCGGGTTCTGTGAAAATATTTTTTGACCTCTCTCCATCGGATGGTGCGAATATCCAATGTTCATTTACATCGAGCAAACATTCGAACACCCTTGATTAACTGCCATAGCGATCTTGTTTGACGAGAGCGTGCACATCCACAACGTATAAAGAACACAAAGGGCCCCGGCCTTTCAGGCCCGATGAGATGCAAACAAGTTTGATTAGATTTTGTTTGAAGTTGTTTTATATTTGATTTGGATGTGGTTTGAAATGTTGATTTTAGATTTCCATTTAACTTGGATTTAAATGTTATTTGTTTTGAGCTTGTTTGAATTGTTTGATTTGTTTTACTTCTATTGGTTGAAGTTTATTTTATTTTTGTTTGAACTTTATATTTTAGATGTGTTTATCAATTTTGACTTGTTTAAGTTTAATTGACATGTGTTGAGTCATTTTCATGTTATTTTCTCCTGTCGGTTGGTGTTTTCATACCAATTCGGGTGTGTTCGGTATGTTTCAAGTGTTTTGAAGTTTGGTTCAAATTGATTAAACTTGAACTTCAGATTGTTAATGATCTGAATTTGGCATGTTTTAAGATGAATTTCATATACCTTAATGTTTTCTTTATGTGTTCTTTTCAATTGGTTTGATTTGCACTTGTTTAAGCATTTGAATTCAAATATTAAATGTATTGAATCAATTTTTCCAGATTGTATTAAATATGATTTTTGTTGGATGTTAAAGCTTTAATGATCTGTTTTAAGCATGTTTTAAGGTTGGTTTGAATGTATTTTTAGATTTAATTAAGTTAATATCAGATTTGGTTAATTCTTGTTCGGTTTGCATCACATCCGGTCTGTCGGGCTAGTGTCGATGCCCAGTCACATGCAATCAACTCGGCACTTGAAATGTTCATTGAATATTCATGTTCATGCTGGTGTACATCAGATGTGGCAGTTCATATGCCATGTTCAATGTTGTCAATGGTGCAAATGTGTGAATGTCCTTCCCTTGGTGTAAAATACCACTTGATTGGGAAAATTTTGGCAGCATTCCGCCTTATTTTCCAATCGGTGTGGAATTTTAACTGTCCTACAAGGCATAGTCATTTGACTTTCCAAGTAGTGGGAAGGGTCCGTCTGCAGTGGGAAGTGTGTCCCATGCCTATGCCCGGGTCAACGTTCCGGTGCATGCCGGAAGAGCCGCCCAATGAAGCGTCCAGTTGTGAACTAACTCCTTATTTAATTTTGGCATTTCGCCTTCATATTTAATTAAGGTTTATTTTAAGTGTCCAAGGCCCAATGGGCCAGCTTCATTAGCACAATGGGCTGGTCTTCATGTCTCATGGCCTGAGAAGGCCAGCTTCATGTCATGTTGGCCCGGTTGGCCCAATTCAAGCTTCATGTCTCCATGGCCCGGTTGGCCTTCTTTGAGCTTCATGACCCAATGGGCCTGATTTGCACCTCCATGGCCTGATTGACCTGATTTGTACTCCATTTTTGCACCTTGACATCTTGCTTTAGCAGCGGAGTATGTGAGCCTCAGAGAGGCTGGAATGGGTTAGCTAAGGTGCTGTTTAGGTGGGCTTTTGGTAGGACTGCACAAGGAGCAAGTTTAGGTGTGAACTAGGACTGGTTTTAGGAATGCACAAAAGGCATTTTGACATGTAGAAATCAGGGCCACCCGGCTTAACTCTTGGCCCGTCCGGCGGATTCCAAGAGGCCCGGGCTGTCACCCCTCCTTCCACACATCAAAGAGGATGTTTGGTTTGTTTGGGGGTGCTATAGAAGCTGTATTGGGTGTGTTTCACATAGGGAAAACTAGGTGACCATCAAAGGGGCCTGACATGGGTGCTCACAAGGGGGAAGAACTTGGGCCAGCAAGGGGGCTTGTTTTGCATGCCATTCGGGGCTTGATTGTGGGAGGCAGGAGGTGCATGTCCAAGTGACCATCAGTGGGGTCAAACCAAGCATGATAGTAGAAGGTTTAGAGGCCAACATGGAGGGCCAAAAGGGTGCACAAAGGGGCTGGTTTAGAGGCCTATTTTAAGGGGCAGCAAGGAGCTGTTTTTTGTGATGGCCAAATAGAGGGTACACTTGGGGATTTCTATAGACAAAGATGAAGGGCACTCAAAGGGGCTGAATGGGCATTACTCAGAGGGTATGACACCATGGAGAGGGGTAGATAAGAGAAGGGGAAGAGTTGAATTAAAAGGCTACATTGGAACACACTTTTTCAACTCACCGATTTTTTTTCTCTCTTGCACTGCAGGTGGTGTTGAAGATGATGGGCTGAAGGTGCCACCAAACCCTTATTCTCTTTCTGTTGGATGAGAAAATGGAGTATTCTCCTTTCTGATGTTGATGGATGGAGCAAAGGAATGAAGAGAGCTTGCTGCACTTGCTGAAGTTGGCACACCAATCAGGTGGGCTGGTTGCACCTGCTGCTGGCGCGCCTGCTGGAGGGAGGCCTTTTCTCCTTCTTATTCTTCACTTGGAACACCACAAGGGGGCTGGAGAGGTTGGTTACTTGCTGATGAAGACGTCCAAGCAAGGAAAAGTTCTCTTGGTGTAGGGTAGAGGGAGGAAAGGCAGGGCTTCCGCAGGGTGATTAGCTTGTCCTCACATGGCCAGCAAGGGGGGTTTATATAGGAGTTGATGGCGCCATCTGCAGGAGGAGATAAGGCTGGAGGTTGTTGAGGGAAGATAAGGATAACTCAAGGGAGGTTTAGGATGATAAGGATAACCCACAGTTGGTTGTTGAGAGGGATAAGGATAAACCATGGGGGTTGTTGAGCTTGTTGAGGTGGTTGAGGGAGATAAGCCAAAGTTGCTAGCTATCCCATCAGATGGGGAGTTCGGCCAGCTCCCTAACTTGTAGGGGATTGTGCGCATAAAATATGGGGAGGAGTTCGGCCAGCCAAGTGGAGGGAAGAGAGAGAGAGTGATCCAATCTAGACCATTCATCTAACAGACTCCCGATCTGACGGCTATCATTAATTTCAGCCGAAAATTGATTAAACATAGCCAAATTTAAATCAAAAAAAAATGGGACAATCATTTATGAACATTGATCTTATGATCTATCCAAATGTGTGGCTGAGATCTCCCAAATTGCCCAGGATCTCTGATTTTACCAATTTCTCTGATCGGTGCAATCTCGGCCGTCGATAATGTCGAAAACTGTAATTGAGTGCAATTATCTTCTCCCATTGGCCAAATTTATTTTTAATGCATCAATATTCATGAGATAAAAGTTTTGGGTCATGAAAATTGAAATTTTCAGCCCATGGGTCGATCCAGAGCTGATCGGACCATTATGCCCCTGGTGCGAGAACATACGGCTTTCCGTCCGGATTTGCTCTTTCTTGCATATCTCTTCATCCGTGAGTCGGATTTTCGATCCGTTTCGAGCGTTGCCTAGCTCTATCCAATATTGAAAATGTGGTAAAGTTGGAATTCCATGTTAGAGTCCCAATTTGTCCCAAAGTGTCAGGGGCAAAATGATCTTTTCGGCCTTTTGGTGTCCATTTTTCATGTTTTGGGCACCGTTGCGAAGCTCTTGACCGGGGCTATGTAATGAACACATTATCTTGGCCATTTGTAGCATGTAAGGCCATGCCAAGGCATTTCTAAAGCCTGTTTACATTATCTATTCATGAATTTTTTGAATCTGGTTCAGATTTTCTGCACCGGCTTCGGCATTGCTGAAACTTGTATCAAGCAAGCTAAGTGGAAAAATTTGATGCCAACAGCTATCAACTTGGAAATGGTTTAGGCAAGGATCTTCAATGGATCACTCAGCCAATTCAAATTGAGAAAAGGCCACGCAGGCAGGGGTTGGGATACAAAGAGGATTCCATCCCAAGGAGGATCTTCCAACCAAGATATGCCATGGGACTCCATACATTCTTTATCAAAGGGGAGACCATGATGATGGCTGAAGATGATTAGAGTTCTATAATAGCTGTCAAGAGAAGAAAGGCTCCAAATGAAGAATAAGAATTGAAAGATTTATGCTTATCTTTGACTCGTTTGTTTTCAAGTGGGGAAGAGCACCATGAACCACTCAAGGGCAGACCGATCTCGGATCCATCATGTTGAGCAAGCTACCAACCAAGTCAAAACCATTCCACGAGGCCTGAGCCTAAAAATTCCATGCTTAAACCTCGTGTCATTGTTTTTAGATCTTTTGAATGGGCTTCCAAGCCCACTCTCTTCCACCAAACTAACCACCCACTTTGGGCCCATGTGCCCTTTTAAAACTTCTATTCTTACTGGGCCTGCTTGCTCATCTACTTCCCTCATCAACTTCAGAACTGAGGGTTCTTTCCAGCATGGGCTCACATGCCCATCCATTTCTAAGATCGGGTCCACGTACCCGTTTACTTTTTTCATCAGTTTTGGACCCATGCACTTTATGTTACCATTGGGCCCACGAGCCTATTTTTTCCCTTTATCCTTAAGTTTTTCTTTCTATTAATTCAGTCATCTTCTAGCAAACCTCGAGTCATTCTGACTTATTCTATATTTTTACTAAAATCCCAAAAAAAAAACGTCTTCTCTAAAACTCACATTTCCATCAAGGAGACATCTGTACTCATCCCAGAGGGTGCTCTCAATCAGGGACCCCTCTCTTCTGAATCACTGATCGATTTACTCGATCCTCCTTCCACTGTAAATACCACCTTTCTAGCTTTATCTTCAGTAGGTCAGGTTAGGTTTGGAAACAGGAAAGTCAGAGGTAAACGAGTTCCAAATACGTATCTACAATAATTGGCGAAAAAATGTGTAGAGTGTGCAAGGTTGCCAAACTTTTTAGAGAATACCATCCAGCTAGATGAAATCCGATATGAGGATGAGCATAACATAGTTCATACTTTGGGAGTATATGAGGTGGTATCAAAAAAGGATCCTGAATCTGAGGATGAAATTGAGGACTTGGCTGATGCGTATGCATCTGGACTTAGAAGACTTGAGGAACCATCAGCCACAGGGAATGAACCAACCAAAGAACTGAATCTAGGAACCTTGGACAATCCTAAGACTATCCTCATCAGTGCAAACCTCACTCCCTCACAAGAACAACGTTTGATCAAAGTTTTGTAAGAATATAAGGACACGTTCGCATAGACATATGAAGACATGCTGGGATTAGATAATTTATTAGTTGAACATTGATTAACCTTGAAACCTGGAACTACCCCGGTTAAACAAAAGCTCAGGAGATTCCACCCTGATATTGCACTTAAAATGAAAGAGGAGGTCGACAAACTACACCAAGCAAAATTCATTAAAGTCTTCTTATATCTGCAATGGGTGGCTAACATAGTCCCTGTTCTGAAGAAGGATGGACGGGTTCGGATTTGTATAGATTTCAGGGACTTGAACCGAGCGTATCCTAAGGATGATTTTCCTTTACCTCATATCAATGTTTTGGTTGATAACACAGCTAGATTTGAAATGCTTTCATTCATGGATGGCTATTCTGGATACAATCAGATCCGATTAGCTGAGGAGGACCAAGAGAAGACCTCATTCACTATGCCTTGGGGAACATATTGCTATGTTGTCATGCCCTTTGGGTTAAAGAATGCTGGTGCTACATATCAGAGGGCTATGATGGCTATCTTTCACGACATGATGCACACCCGTGTAGAGGTGTATGTAGATGATTTGGTTATCAAGTCCAAGAGTCGGGAAAATCATTCTGAAGTTCTAAGGAAAGTTTTGCAATGAGCTAGAGAATATAAGTTGAAAGTTAACCCTAAGAAGTGTACATTTGGAGTTTCATCAGGAAAACTACTAGGGTTCTTAGTAAGCAAAAGTGGCATAGAGATCGACCCAAACAAGGCCAAAGCAATTATTGGTATGCCTCCCCTGAAGAATATGAAAGAGCTTCAAGGATTGATTGGGAAGCTACAATTTGTTCACCGATTTATCTCACAACATTCCCAAAGGAGTAAACCCTTTTATGAGTTAACCAAGGCAGGGGCCGAGTTTGAATGGGATTCGAAGTGCCAGGAGGCGTTTGATGGGTTGAAAACATACTTGGCAAGTCCCCCTGTACTTAGACCACCAATTCCCGACAAGCCCTTGGTCCTCTACATTTCGGTTCTTGAGAACTCTCTTGGGGCAATCCTTGCACAAGTTGATGAAGAAGGGAAGGAACGAGCTACTTACTACTTATCTAAGATGTTTGATGCTTGTGAGCCGAAGTACACTGTGGTAGAAAAGAGCTATGCTGCTCTTGTTTGGGTGGTTTAGAAACTCAAACATTATTTTCTTGCTCACCAAGTCAAGCTCATTGCTCGTATCAATCCCATTAAGTTTATGTTAGAGAAGACAGTCTTGACTGATCGGTTAGGGCGATGGCAGAGCTTCTTGTCACAATTTGATATCACTTATGTCCCACAAAAGGCTATCAAGGTCTATGCTATTGCTAAAAACCTTGCCCATCATCCCATACCCATCTTTGACCTAGTCCGGTCAGAGTACCCGGATGATGAACTAATGTCAGTCCGATCTTCCAATCTTTGGATATTATATTTTGATGGGACTCTGAACACTCATGGTAGAGGGATAGGTATTGTTCTTCTGTCACCTGAAGGTGTCACCATTCCACAGGCTTTTCAGCTTAACTATCCAGCAACCAACAACATAGCTGAGTATGAAGCCTTGATGGCCAGGCTGGAGGCTGCTCATTTCCATGGTGCCACCGAACTAAGGGTGATAGGTGATAGTCAATTGATCCTACGCCAGGTCCTGTCCAAGTACCGAACTTCTCATCCAAACCTCAAACCCTACCAGGAGATCACCACCTACTACATCAAGCTATTCTTCAAACTCACCTTTGTCCATGTCCCCCGTTCTCAGAATATCCTCACCGATGACTTAGCTTCACTAGCTTCATCTCTATCTGTCCCGCTAGGCAAGCAAGTGTGGACTATTGACATCTATAAGAGGACAATTCCAACAATTGAAGATGAACATTTTTTTGAAGGTTAAGGAGAGGTTCAACAGAAAGGAATACTTGGAACATAAAGAATAAATCTCCTTAATTGAGTTGGAAGAATTAGAAGAAGGTGAGAAACCTTGGTATGATGAAATTGCAAAGTATTGCCAAGATTAGTCATACCCACCTGGATCAACCGCCAAGGAAAAGAAGGTAATTAGAAGAGTATCCTAGATGTATACAATCCTAGGAGGAGTGCTCTACAAGAGAAGCCTAAGTGGAATCTTACTCAGGTATCATGATGAAGAAGAAGCTGAGTTGGTGCTAAAGGAAGCACATTCTGGAGTTTGTGGGGGTCATATGAATGCCCAAGCCCTTGCTAAGAAAATCATCCGACAAGGGTATTATTGGCCAACTCTAGAAGAAGACTGCTCCATCTTTGTCCGGCATTGTCATTCATGTCAACTCCATGTCGACAAGATTCACTCTCCCGTATCTTCCCTTCATCCAATTCATGCCCCATGGCCTTTCACCATGTGGGCTTTTGATATCACTGGCCCCTTGAGTGACCTCAACTCCGAAATGGGCTCAAAACCATTCATTCTGATGGCAACAGAGTACTTCACAAAGTGGGCTGAAGAGGAAGCATTCGTGAAGATTAAAGCGTCAACAGTCTGCTCCTTCTTCAAGCAAAACATCATTGCAAGGTTCGGGATCCCTAGCGATATCGTCACTGATAATGGGCCACAATTTCTCTCTCAAGATCTGTGTGATCTTTGCAATAGGTATCGCATTTCATTGCATCATTCATCACCATACTATCCTCAAGACAATGGTCAAGTGGAAGCCACCAACAAAACCTTAATCAAAATCATCAAGAAATCTTGTAAGTCTAGCAAGTTTGCCGACTGGCCTGATAAGCTTGTAGATTCTCTATGGGCTTATCGTACTTCTGTAATGACTCCCACTGGACAAACCCCATATGCTTTGGCATATGGGATGGAAGTAGTGGTCCCCTATGAAGTATGACTTCCATCTCTCCGAGTTCAGCTCGACAAGGATATTCCTGTTGATGAGAGACGAGAATCTCTCCTTGCACAGCTTGAACTCTTCGATGAAAGAAGGCTAGCCACCGCCGAGCATGCCCGGACTAATCAGAACAGACTTAGAAGGTTTTATCAAAAGAGGGTGGTTGAGAGAAAATTCGAAATCAGTGAGATGGTAGTCAAACGCATATTTCTTAAGCCAGGGGGTCCCCGCTCCAAATTGCAACCTAATTGGGAAGGGCCTTTTGTAATCACTGAAAAGTATCCAGGCAATGCATATGAATTGACTAATGCAGATGGAGAAAATTTAAATCATCCTTGGAATGCAGTTTACCTTAAAAAGTACTTTCCATAAAATGGAGAAACCACTGGTATAATTTCAAGTCAACG
Organism: Cryptocoryne crispatula var. balansae; assembly: GCA_036172225.1. Lineage (NCBI taxonomy): Eukaryota > Viridiplantae > Streptophyta > Magnoliopsida > Alismatales > Araceae > Cryptocoryne > Cryptocoryne crispatula. The sequence continues at coordinate 43,048,456 of CM069921.1, forward strand.
ATCCTAGGTTGTTCATGAGAAGTCAAGGGTAGGTACCATCCTACACACACAACACCTCCCGATCCTAGAATCCAGACAACCCGACACTTGCGAAAGGCAAGGTAGAAATCTAGAAACGGAAGAAGTACCCTTACCCTATTCTCTTCTACGCGGTCCAAGATAGGGAGAGAAGATTAGAGAGGGGTAGTATCGAAAACACTTTCCACCCTAGTAGGAGGCCGTCTCGGAGGGTGCAAAAGGGTGCCAAAAGATGGGCAATGAACCCCTCAGGTTAGAAAAAGAAAAATGATCAACCTGTCTAAACGAGTACACAGAATGATAGTCAAGGCAAAAGGCACTAAAAGATGGGCTATGTCCCCACGGGTCAAAAAAACCTATCTAAATATGTGCCACATAGAAAAGAGCAAAAAAAATAGGAAAAACCCAAAGAGGCCGAACCCCAATGGGTAATTTGAGTGAGAGTAGAGAAATCCCTCTCAACATCTTCAAACCCTATCAAGGACTTCCTCTATACTCTTCCTCCTTAAACCCCTTGGGTAGGGTAAACCGACCAAATCCAAGTGGAATCCAAGCCGATCAAAGGAAGAAGGTTAGAAGGATTCTAGGTAGGGAACTTTATTTTGCACATGGTATGTACCACTTGAGTCTTGACAAACGCCAAGACGGATGAATTGTCTCAAATACCAGCATTTTCCCCACAAAAAGAGAATATTTTAAAAATCCAAAAAAATGAATATTTTAAAATCTAAAAGAATACATATTTCAAAAATCCAAAAAAATGCATATTTTAAAAATCCAAAAAATGCATATTTCAAAAATCCAAAAAAGTGAATATTTCTAAGAAAAACCAAAAAAATGCTCAGTCATGATCATTGCCTTAGTTGCATCCATGTTTATTTTTCTGTTATGCATATTTCCATTCCTACATTGCATATCCATTTTTGCTTTAATTACCTTGTTAAGAAGGCTCTTCCCTTTGACCTAAGTCAAAGTTGACCTTAATAGGCAAAGGGATGAGTCATGATGAAGATCTAATCCCCTTTCTATCAAGTGTTTCAGGCATTTCAATGTAGGAGAGGAGAGGATTCACACAATGGTAGGTAAGTTATCTTAATCCTTACCTCCATTTCATTTCAGTCATTTGTTTTATTCTACCTTATTAAGAAGGCTCCTCCATTTGACTCAAAATCAAGACAAATGGTATACAGGAAAAGGGATGAGTCATGATAATAATTTAATATCTTTGTTAAATGTTTTCAGAAGCTGAAGAAGCAAAAGAGAAGGGCCATCAAGCAACCTTTTAAGTCCAACAGGTGAAGTGGTGAGATCAGTGTTCCGAAAGAAACGACATATCAACCCTATGGCAAAAAGAGAGAAAGCGCCACCCAGCTAAACATTATCGTGGAGCTGTATTCTGTCAAAAGGCAAGACAAGGATGGACCAGAGATGCTGATAAATTAGGCGGTCGATGCACTATGCCTGAAGACTTCACATCAATCTCACATCATCACCAGCACTTCATTTTGCATTTCACACCACATTTACCATTTGTCATTTAATTATGTTAGGCTCATTGGATATGTATTATATGCATTAATGTTGAAGACCTTGAGCGTGAAGATGACTGGGCCTGAGATCCCCTTCAAAAAAATCTACGACGGCTTGGTCATTTCTACACACTCACGGATAAGCCAAAATTGAACATTTGAGGGATGATGGTTCCTAATCAGGTGTCTTGACCTCCAATAGACAATCTATATCTTCAACTATTTTCTACATAATTTTCTATGTTTTCATATCTATCTCTTTTTCATTCTTCATCATTACCAATTTTATCTCACCATGTCTGTTCTTTCTTTTATCCCACCACGTTTTATTCTTTCCTTTCTCTTATCCCACCGTGTCTTTTATTTTATCCCACCATGGCAATTGTCATGCCATTGTTTCTTCTTTCCCATCATCCTATGTTAGTCCCACCATTATCTTTCAATCCGACTATGGCTTAAGTCTATCTTGTCATTTTTCGAATACTCAGTTTTCTGCCAAAGCATGATTCATAGTTTTCACGATACCTAAGCAATTTTGTTATGCTTAAAACAAACCTTTTTAGAATTTGAGGTTATTCCACTCAGACTTAAACTGAGTATTTTGATGAAATTTAAATGAACTTGAGATCCCAAATATGATGGATTGGTATTCTTTTCATTTTAAAATCAATTTTTCTTTTAAAACTTCAGCCCATCACAGTACAAGAACACTGCAAAGTTCGGGTTGCTGGCTGATGATGAACCTACGAATTCGAGGACTCCTCACCACGCTGTGGGTTGGCTACATCCTTTATTTTTTATTTTTCATCTCTCGTGCCAATGGCATGTCTTTTACCAGTCAATTATATGAGGTTTTGATAGAATATGAAAGTGATCTAGAATACTTAGAGAGATTCATTTTGCTGGATCGGGTAGATAAGAGTGTCTATATCTACACCTTAATGCCACCTTTTCAATCCATCACCATTCCATTCTGCTACGTTCATCTACGTTTACTTGCATTCCATTACAGTTCACTCTGAATCACTCCACTTCATTACATGCCATTCCCTTACAAAGCCGACATCAAGGCGAGGCAAGCTGTAGACACGCCAAATTTGCCTAATTCAGAGCATAAAACTCATGTTTTATAAGGTAACATGTGTGATTGATCTTATAATGATGCTGAGTTTTTCAATGTTGATTTGGAGCTTCGCTGAACGAATTCGTATGTTTTCCGAAGTTTCTACAAAAAGCCATAATTTTCGAGCGAAAGTCACATGTAAATCATGTAAACACGAAAATTGGCTCAATGACCAATGCCTAATGATCATGCATTGAAATTTATGGTCATATTCACACTCCAGACAAGTTTTGCTTCATGCCGTGTCTTTTCGGTTGGCCGTAAGAATCATTCCGACCAGTATCAGATCTTCTGTTCACTGTCCTAACTTCTGGATAAAATTCTGAAGTTTTGGAGGGTGTGATGGCTGATCCAATGCTATATATAGCTTCTTCAGCCTGTTATCTTTCCAATGCAACAATCCGCGTCGAATTCCAAGTTCGGGAGTGTTCGCAATTGCTTCCAGAAGGATGCGCAAAATAGTCCCATGCGCCCAGGTCCCTAGTCACATGCGCCCAGGACCCAGGGCACGTTACCATGCGCCCTACTATCGACTCTTAAAACGGGTTCTGGATCGGCACCTCAAGAGAAGGTGAAAGATAGAATAGAATGGGGGAAAGGAGTGAATCGGAAAACACTCGGAAAGCGATAAAGACTCCTCACCTCGGTCCCACACTCACATTGATCCCCGAACTTTCATCTCACGGCGTCGCTCGAGCACCGGAGATGGTTCGGGTCATGTGGGAGGAGAGTGAGGAGGATAAAAACTTAAAACATAAATAAAAAGGTGGTCGCTAGGAGCCGTTGGCTCTGCTTTATGGAATTGACAAATAAAAGAAGTTGAATTTGACCGTGTACCTTAGTGTGGGAGATTAGGATATGGGTTCAACCTTCTTCTTCTTCGGCCAGCCGATGAAGAAGAGTCTCCAACCGATGCTATCTTGATCAACCTGTGCAACTAGAACAATAAACCAAATGAAAAATACCGATTAGAACTATGGGCAGTGTAGAAACTATAGAAGAAGAGATGAAACAAAGAAGCAATTGGAATCGAACTCACCGGATTAGGGCGACCCTAACCCCTTTTTTGTGTTTTTGGTTATGTAAAATGATGCAAATGAACTAAAATATGCTATAAAAATTAAATGAACAGAGTTAAGAGAAACTTATAGAATGAAACGGCTTGAGTTGAAGCCGAGATGAGTAAAACAAGCCGGTTCGGGTAGCTTTGCACACTTCTGGCGCGATCTTAGTGCTGAGAACTCTACGGACGACCCCGAGGTCAGAATTGAGTGCTGTTTATTGGAGTAGATAGAAGACTCGGAGAGGAAGAGTTATTATGTTGATGATTTCTCCTAAATCTTCATGTATAAGTCAGTAAAAATTATGAAAGTGGGAAGATGTGGAAAACATAACTTGGATGTGCGCCTCAGTGCAGCAGCTGCCACGAACAAACGGCAAGATGGAATCGAGTGCCATAAGTTGGAGATGAAAGAGGACGAAAAGAGGAACAACTTCTATGTCAAAGACATTTGCAGCAGGAGTCCCAGATTTTATACAGAAGTCGATGAAGTCGGTTGATGTAGAATGCTCGGATTGAGCCTTCTCCTTCACTTCGGGATCGATCTCTCGACGTCGGACCGGCTTTGGATGTTAGGAAAGCCTTGGAAGAGAGCTTGGACGACCTCAGGATGAGGTAGGCACTAGGGATGAAGAGAGGATGATTTGGGGAGGTTGGGATGAGCCAAGGGTGGCTGGAGGACGAGGAGAGGAGTGCTGGAGGATGGGGATGCCCTTCTTAGGTCGTTCATATGAGTCTCCCTTTATAGGGGATGAAAAACAGGTCAAAAAATAGCAAGTTTTGATACATTCGACCATAGGTTGGATTTTCTCTATCTAATGTTGCTAATTTTTACCCTGAGGCATCTAGAAACTTACCCAAATGATTGAGAAGGATTGGAAACCATGGATCACCTTCCCCACGTTCAAAATATGTCTTTACTTGAAGAGGAAACAAATCTAGTCTAAAAATGGCAAGTTTTGATGTATAAGACAACAAGTTGGATTGCCATCATTTGATGATGCTAATTTCGACCAAGAAGCTTCCAGATAATTTACCGAGTGATATGGAGGAGAAAAAAAAGGAAGGTAAGGTCGTGAATTGGTCAGATATGTGCCCAATGGGATAGGCTTGCATGCAATTGGGCTTGATCGGTGCTGCGTGCGGACAGAACTGCGCATCTGATTTCTAAAAGGCGCTGCGGACAAATGGTAGATCAGAATTGAATGCTGTTTGTTGCATTGAAAAGAGGACTCATAGAGGAAGTTTATTTATGTTTAAGACTTCTTCATTGGAAGTACACAGAATCATGTTAAAAATTTTAAATTAGAGGATATGCTGGGAAAAGCATAATTTGGCACACAATCAAGCGGCGCGACCCTGGTGCAAAGACCACCAAGAGCAACATGGAAGTTAGAATGGACTCTCATTTGAAAAAAATGGATTCGATTAGAGATCAACAACTCTTCCTCATATTTATAGTGAACTCCTTGGCCTGTCCAAAAGAATGATTCAATTTGATTTTGAAGGTCTAAAAGAGATGTCGCCAATGGAATAAGAGTTTAAGCCCCAAATAAGGCCAAATTGGTGTGTCTACAACTTGCCTCACCTTTATGTCAGCTTTGCAAGGGTGTGTTATGTAGTGAAATGAAGTGAAATGTAGAGGAATGTAGCAAAGCGAAATGAGTTGTAATAGAATGCAATGGAGCGAAATAGGTATGGACTGAAAAGGTGGCATCAAGGTGTAGATATAGACACGCTCAACGACCAAATTCGGCAAAGAGAATATCTTCATGTTCCTCGGATTACTGCCACGTTTCATCAAGCCTTCTTATATCCGATTGATAAAAGGTGTGTCATGGGCACAAGAGAAGAATAGCCAACCCCCAACGCGGTGGGGAGTCCCTGAATTATGGGTTCGTGGGTTCATCATCAGCCAGCAACCCGATCTTTGCGGTGTTCCTATACTGTGATGGGCTAAATTTTTTAAAAAATATTTGTTTTTTTGTAAAATAAAAGAAAACCAATCGAGCATATTCAGTCTCTCATATTCATTTATGTTTTTCAAGAAAAATGATTTGATTTAGAATAGAATGATCTCAGATTCCAATAGGCAAATGAGAAAACTCAATCAACAGACCATGAGGATAATGGTGGTGCAAGAATGCTGATCAAAATGGGTGCCCATGGTGGGATGAGTTGACTGCCATGGTGGCATGAATATTGTTGCAATGGCCATGGTGGGATAGAAATGAAAGAGTTGGAGGTACAAGGTAATTTATCAAACACGGTGGGATTAACAGACACGATGGGATATTAGAAGGGTCAGTGGGACTAGAAAACACGGTGGGATTAGAAAACACGGTGGGATTCAGAATGATCAGAATTAGGATACAAGATTTAGAGATTAGGGTGAGAAGGTGAATATTATGAAAGGATGTATGCAATGACAAAACAAAATGTAATGCAACTAATGCTACATGATGCATGTTGGGCACAAGAAAATAAAACAAACCTTGTATGATAAATAGTTGAAAATATAGATTGTTTATGCGGTCAAGATACCCATTCAGGAACCATCGTCCCTCATAGTACAACTTTGGGCTTATCCATGAGCATCGGAGATGACCTGATCGTCGTAGATTTTGATAAAGAGGATCTCGGGTCAAGTCTTCTACGCACTCACGGTCTTCAACATCAATGCATAAAATAAGTAGTAATGCACCTATGATATGCTTAAAAGGAAATGATAATGGTGAGTTTGCAGTGTGATGACATGCATTCTCACAAAAGAGTTTATGTGCCTTGATGAAGACACAGAACAAAAATTCCTCGGCAAAGTAGAGGCCGAGGTTATGATGACACCTCCTGCTGAGAATCCTCAGGGGAGGGAAGTGGCAAGCATCGCTTGCAAAAGGTTTATTGGCAAAATTAAGGCCAAGATTGTGGTGCCACCTCCTCCTAAGAATCCTCAGGGGAGGGGAGTGGTGATCATCGCCTTATTGAGGTCTTGCAAAGAAAGCTCCTCTGTAGAGTTGAAGCCGAGGTTATGGTGACACATCCTCCTAAGAATCCTTAGGAAAGGGAAGTGGTGAGCATCACCTTATTGAAATCTTGAAAATGCTCCTCGATGAAGTAGAGGTCGAGGTCATGATGGCACCTCCTCCTAAGAATCATTGGGGAGGGAAGTGGCGAGCATCGCCTTGTTGTGAAAATTTCTCTATGTTTGTTCTTTGTTCCTGAAACACTCAGAAAAAGAAGATTAGAATGACAATATGGCTTATCCCCTTGCAAGGTGTAGTCTGCCTTGACCTTTGTCAAGGGGTGTAGCCTTCTTGAGGATGTAAAAAATAATAATAAAAAATAAAGCAGTAAATATGCAATGAAATATTTGAAACATGAGAGACTAAGAATAAATATGAATATAAAGACGAGAATTCAAACCAAGCATGGTAAATTTTTTTTTAAAAAATTTTGTTGGAATTTGACAAAGAAGTTTTGTGAAAAGATTCAATTTTTTTTGGATTTTGAAAATCTTCATTTTTTGGAGTTTTGATTTTTTTTTTGGAGTTTTGAAGATATTCAACTTTTTTTGGAGTTTTTTTAAAATTATTTTTTTTTTGAGAGAAAGTTCAGTATTGACACAAGTTCTCATCACTTGGTTGTTTTTCTAGGTTCGCTCGTAGATATCATGTGCAAAATGGGGTTCCTTACCCAGAATCTTTCCGACCTTCAACCTTTAATAGGCCAGAGTTTAGCTTCAATTTGGTTGGTCCACCCACACCCTGGGGGGTTAAGAATGAAGAATTGATAGGGAAGTCCTTGATAGGCTTTGGAGATGTCAAGAGGGATTTCTCTACTCACACCCAATTGCCCATTGGAATTCGGCCTCTTCAGGTCTTTTCTACATGTGACACTCACTTAGACAAGTCTTTGACCTGTGGGGTCATTGCCCATCTTTTGGTGCCTTTTTTTCATTTTCTACTTTTCTGGGTACTCATTCAGACAGGCCCATATTTGTTTAAACCTGTGGGGTTCATTGCCCATCTTTTGGAACCCCTTTTTTTTAAGAATTTGGACCTTTCGAGACGGCCTCCTACTAAGGCGGTGGATGCTTTTGATACTCTTCCCCTCTAGTCCCCTTTGCCTATCTTGGACCCAACAGAAGAGAGTAGGGTGAGGGTTTTCCTTCTACCTCTGAGCCTTGACTAGCTTCTCTCGGGTGTTGGGTCATCTGGATTCTGGGATCAGAATGTGTTGTGTGTGTAGAATGGTATCTACCCTCGACTCCTAGACAACAATCTAGAACATGTGGACTTAAGTCATACTAGTAGTTCTCTCCATTTTTTGAGGTAGATTACATTCCATAGGTGAATCAATTGAAAACATGGCTTTCAATGTAAAGAATTTGTTTATTAAGAACAAGATAGCTACAAATATCGTCAATCATGAATTTCTCTCAATTAAAATTGTCATGTGAAATTCAAAATCATTTTTTAAAAATATTGCTTTGCAGATGACATAATGATGATGAATGCAATTTCATGTAATACCTGAGAGAAGAAGAAGTTCATTGCTGATGATGGCTTTGCTTGTGCTTGCCTTGCCTTGTCTGCCATGCCTTGCCTTGCCTTACCCAATTGCTACCACTGTTGATATGCACCATATTGCATTGGATTGAAGATTCATAGTACTATGATGAAGTGAAAATGTGGAGGATCTGATTTAGCATGGCGGAGTCAAAATTAATGATGTAAAAGGCAAAGATTGTGGTATCACCCAGGAAATTTCTCTACTTTGATTTTTTTTGTTGAAAGTAAAACTTAGAGAATGAAAGAGAATTTGAAAGAAAATAAACATGCTTGGAAACAAAAGTGAGTTAAAGTGGGCTCTTGGGCCCGTGAGTTGAAAGTGTGCTTGAAGGCCTGGGAGTAGTTGGAATCAAGAGGCACGTGGGCCCAAGAGTTGAATGCGGGCCAGAGGGCCCGGTTGATTTTGATGGGCATGAGGGCCCGATTAGAGGTTGAGCCCGAGGGACCCAATGAAAAGAGTGGGCACATGGACCGGATTTAAATGGCTGGGAGCAAGATTGTGATTTGTGATGGGCTCGCTGGCGCCATTGAAGAGTATGGGTGCGTAATCCCAAAGTTGAAGAAGTGGGGGCACGGGGGCCCAATTTCAAAGAAGTTTGGGCACGCGGGCCCAATGGTGAAGAAATGGGGGCATACATGCCCGAAGTTGAAGGAGTGTGGGCATGTGTGCCAGAGTTTGTTGGAACGTGGGCACTGTCGACTCTGAAAATTCGACAGGGTCCTCTCCTTTTCAGGGAAGTCCGTGAACCCAGATCGTCACCTCAAGAGGGGATGAGAAAAGGAAGGAATAAAGCTCGGAAAGCAACTCTCACCTCGGTCCCACACTCACATTGATCCCCGAACTTTCATCCCTTGGTGTCGCTCGATCACCAAAGAGACGGTTCGGGTCATGTGGGAGGAAGGTGAGAAGAAATAAACGTGGTCTCCAGGAACCGTGGGTTCCGATGTATAGAATTAAAATTAAAGATGACCGTGTGTACCTTAGCGTGAAGAGTGTGAGTTTAAGCTTCTCCTTCTTCGGCCGGCCGATGAAGAAGAGTCCTCAACGTGTGGGTGCTTGATACTCTGTGCAACTAGAAAAATAAACAAGTGAAATAGACAATTAGAACTAGACAAAGTGGAGTATATGTAAAGAGAATGACATAAAACACACAATTGACTAGAAACTGACCGGATTCGGGTTATCTCTAACCCCCCTTTTTTTATTTTAGGAATAACAGAGTAAAAGTAATGCAAAAAAATGTAAAAAAATTATAGGAGGATGCATAATCACGAAACAAAGAGATAGGAAAAAGAACTGAAAGATTCTGAGTTAAATAGAGGAAGATATAGCCAAATCTGTGTTGTCGTAAAAGCCGAGCAGCAGTCCAGGATCTGCCAGGCGCGACTTTGCTTCTGCGCTTGTCACGACCAGCCCCGACCTCTGAATCAAGTGCCGTCGATTGTAAACTCAAGAAGACTTAGAGAGGAAGAACTTTGATGAAGAGAGATCTGGCAGAAGACGTCCACACACTGTTTTAGAGGCCGAAGAAGAGGGACATGGCTGATCACCTGCAGAACAGCCTTCCTCTCTCTTGAACCGACTTTTCTCTCTCTAAAAACTTGAAATTCTCTCTCTAAAAATCATAAAATCGATGCAGGAGGGAGATAGGACGTCTTGAGATGCCTGGGGAGTCGTGCTCCTCCCTCTGGAACGACCGGAATCAGAGTCCATTTATAGGAGAACAGGCGGTCTTATCCGGACTAAAAAAATAGGGGGAATGCGCCCTAGCCCTGGGCGCATGCGCCCTGGTGCCAGGCGCATGCGCCCCACTGAGGGGCGCATGTGCCCCCCAGTGAGGGCACATCTTATCCACTCCGAAAAATTTGATCTTATCCGGTCCGACCGTTCAGTGGTAGAGTCCCGGTGAAAGACTGGCTCAAGGGTGGGGCGCATGTGCCCTCAAGTGAGGGCACAAGGTCACGTGCCTCACTGGTAGGGCGCATGGCCATGTGCCCTGGGTCCCGGGCGCATGTGACCAGGAACCCGGGCGCATGGGACTGGTTTCGCGCGTCCTTCTTCCGGAAGCCATTGCGAACACTCCCGAACTCGGAATTCGACGCCGTTTGTTGCGTTGGAAAGATAACAGGACGAAGAAGCTTTCTATAGCATCGGATCAGCCATCACACCCTCCAAAACTTCAGAATTTTGTCCGGAAGTTAGGGCAGTGAACAGAAGGTCCGATACTGGTCAAAAATGACTTTGACGGCAAACCGGAAAGCACGGAATGCAACAAAACTTGTCCGGGGTGTAAATATGACCATAACCTTCAATGCATGATCATTAGGCATTGGTCATTCAGCCAATTTCCGTGTTCACACGATTTACGTGCAGCTTTCGCTCGTAAATTATGGCTTTTTGCGGAAAACGTCGGAGAACATCCTATTTCGTTCGGCAAAGCTCCAAATCAACTTAAAAAGACCCGGCATCATTATATGATCAATCATGTGTGTTATCCTATAAAACATGAGTTTTATGCTCTGAATTAGGCGAATTTGGCGTGTCTACAGCTTGCCTCGCCTTGATGTCGGCTTTGTAAGGGAGTGGCATGTAATGAAGCGGAGTGATTCGTAGTGAACTGTAATGGAATGCAAGTGAGCGTAGATGAATGTAGTGAAATGGAATGGTGATGGATTGAAAAGGTGGCATCAAGGTGTAGATATAGACACGCTTATCTACCCGATCCAGCAAAATGAATCTCTCTGAGTATTCTAGATCGCTTTCATGTTCTATCAAAACCTCATATAATTGACTGGTAAAAGACATGCCCTTGGCACGAGAGATGAAAAAGTAAGTGATAAAGGATAAAAGGATGTAGCCAACCCTCAGCGTGGTGAGGAGTCCTCGAATTCGTAGGTTCATCATCAGCCAGCAACCCGAACTTTGCGGTGTTCCTGTACTGTGATGGGCTAAAGTTTTGTAAAAGAGAAGTTGATCTTAAAATGAAAAGAATACCAATCCATCATATTTGGAATCTCAAGTTCATTCAAGTTTCGCCAAAATACTCAGTTTAATTCTGAGTGGAATAATCTCAAATTCTAAAAGGGTTCATTTTAAGCAAAATAAAATTGCTCGGGTAACGTGAAGACCATGAATCACGCTCTAGCAGAAAACCAAGTATTCGGAAAACGACAAGACAGATTTAAGGCGTAGTGAGATTGAAAGATAATGGTGGGACTAACATAGAATGATGGGAAAGAAGAGATAATGGCATGACAATTGCCACGGTGGGGTGGGATAAAAGACATGGTGGGATAAAAGAAGTGATAGAATAAAACATGGTGGAACAAAAAGAAAGGAATAAAACATAAAGGGATAAAAGAAATAATAAAACATGATGAAATAAAGGAAAGAGAAAACATAATGAAATAGAATTGGTAATGATGAAGAAAGAAAAGGAGATGGATGTGAACACATAGAAAATCATGTAGAAAATAGTTGAAGATATAGATTGTCTATTGGAGGTCAAGACACCCGATTAGGAACCATCGTCCCTCCAATGTTCAATTTTGGCTTATCCGTGAGTGTGAAGAAATGACCAAGCCGTCGTAGATTTTGTTGAAGGGGATCTCGGGCCCAGTCATCTTCACTCTCAAGGTCTTCAACAGTAATGCATATAATATGTATCAAATGGACCTAACATAACTAGGTGACAGATAGTAGACGTGATGTGAAGTGAAAAAAAAGAAGTGATGGTGGTGCTGTGATGTGAGATTGATGAGAAGCTGAGGATGAAATCTTTAGGTAAGCTGCATCGACCGCCTGGTTCATCAGCATCTCTGGTCCATCCTTGTCTTGTCCTTTTGACGGAATACAGCACCACGATAGGTAGCGCTTCCTCTCTTTGGCCACAAGGTTGGCATGGCATTCCTTGGGTAACATTGATCTCGCCAATTCACCTGTTAGGACTAAAAAGGTTGCCTACACATTTTTAGTTAGTACCCAACAGACAGAATTGTCATATGAAGCAAATTGTTCATGAAATGATCAACTAAAGATTTTACTATTAGAACCATCATTTGGAGGTCAAAACAAAGTTTTTGATGATGGTTCCTTTAGAAAAAATGTCACTTTTAACATTATATACAATTTCTGAATTTTTTAGATTTTTATGAATTTTTCAAATTTTTTGTCCATGTGCCCCCGATCGGGGGCACCTGGCCATGCACCCTGGGGTGGGGCACCTGGCCATGGCCATGTGCCCCCAGATGAGGGCACATGCGCCCTGAGGCCAAAAAATTTTTTTTTTTATTTTTTTTTTCAGAAAAAAATTCTACCTGATCACCCTTCTCTTTTTGCTTCTTCAGCTCCTGAAAATACTCAATGAAAATGATTAAATTTTTATCATGACTCATCCCTTTGCCTGTATATCGTATGCCTTGATTTTAAGTCAAATGGAGGAGCCTTCTTAACAAGGTGGAATAAAACAAATGACTTAAATGAATTGGTGGTAAGGGTTGAGAGAACTTACCTGCCGTGGTGTGAATCCTCTCCTCTCCTATATTGAAATGCTTGAAACACTTGACAGAAGGAGATCAGGACTCATCCCTTTGCCCATTATGGTCAACTTTGACTTAGGTCAAGGGGAAGAGCCTTCTTAACAAGGTAATTAAAGTAAAAATGGATATGCAATGCAAAAATGAAAATATGCATGACAATAAGTATGGATGCAATTAAGACAATGATCATGACTAAGCAAAATTTTTTTTTTCGGATTTTCTTGAAAACAATCATTTGGATTTTCAAAAGTATTCACTTTTTTTTGGATTTTTGAAATATGTGTTTTTTTTTTTGAATTTTTGAAATATTCAATTTTTTTGGGTTTTTGAAATATGTATTTTTTTTTTGAATTTTTGAAATATTCATTTTTTTGGGTTTTCAATTTTTTAGGTTTTTGAAATATGCATTTTTTTGGGTTTTTGAAATATGTATTTTTTTGTTTTTTTTTGTGAAATATGCATTTTTTTGGTTTTTTTTGAAATATGCATTTTTTTGGGATTTTGAAATATGCAACTTTTTTGTGGAGAAAATGCTGGTATTTGAGATAATTCATCGGTCTTTGGGGTTTGTCAAGCCTCAAGTGGTAGATGCCACGTGCAAAAATAAAGTTCCCTACCTAGAATCCTTCTAACCTTCTTCCTTTGATCGGCTTGGATTCCACCTGGATTTGGTCGGTTTACCCTACCCAAGGAGTTTAAGGAGGAAGAGTATAGAGGAAGTCCTTGATAGGGTTTGAAGATGTTGAGAGGGATTTCTCTACTCTCACTCAAATTACCCATTGGGGTTCGGCCTCTTTGGGTTTTTCTTTCTTTTTTTTGCTCTTTTCTATGTGGCACATATTTGGACAGGTTTTTGACCCGTGGGGACATTGCCCATCTTTTACTGCCATTTGCCATGACTATCATTCTGGGTACTCATTCAGACAGGTTGATCATCATTTTTTTTTCTAACCTGAGGGGTTCATTGCCCATCTTTTGGCACCCTTTTGTACCCTCTGAGACGGCCTCCTACTAGGGTGGCGAGTGTTTTCGATACTACCCCTCTCTAATCTTCTCTCCCTATCTTGGACCGAGTAGAAGAGAATAGGGTAAGGGTACTCCTTCCATTTCTAGATTTCTGCCTTGCCTTTCGCAAGTGTCGGGTTGTCCGGATTCTAGGATCGGGAAGTGTTGTGTGTGTAGGATGGTACCTACCCTTGACTTCTCACGAACAACCTAGGATCGATGACTTGAGATTATACCAGTGATTTCTCCATTTTATGGGAAGTACTTTTTGAGGTAAACTCCATTCCAAGGATGATTTAATTTTTCTCCATCTGCATTAGTCAATTCATATGCATTACCTGGATACTTTTCAGTGATTACTAAAGGCCCTTCCTAGTTAGGTTGTAACTTGGAGCGGGGACCTCCTGGCTTAACGAATATGCGTTTGACTACCATCTCACCGATTTCGAACTTTCTCTCGATCACCCTCTTTTGATAAAACCTTTTGAGTCTATTCTGATAAGTCCGGGCATGCTCGGCGGCGGCTAGCCTTCTTTCATCCAAGAGTTCAAGCTGTGCAAGGAGAGATTCTTGTCTCTCATCAACAGGAATATCCTTGTCGAGCTGAACTCGAAGAGATGGAAGTAATACTTCGTAAGGGACCACTGCTTCCATCCCATATGCCAAAGCATACGGGGTTTGTCCAGTGGGAGTCCTTGCAGAAGTACGATAAGCCCATAGAGCATCTACAAGCTTATCAGGCCAGTCGGCAAATTTGCTAGACTTACAAGATTTCTTGATGATTTTGATTAAGGTTTTATTAGTGGCTTCTGCTTGACCATTGCCTTGAGGATAGTATGGTGATGAATGATGCAATGAAATGTAATACTCGTTGCAAAGATCACGCAGATCTTGAGAAAGAAATTGTGGCCCATTATCGGTGACGATGTCGCTGGGGATCCCGAACCTTGCCAGGATGTTGCGCTTGATGAAGGAGCAGACTGTTGACGCTTTAATCTCCACGAATGCTTCCGCTTCAGCCCACTTTGTGAAGTACTCCGTTGCCGTCAGAATTAATGATTTTGAGCGCACTTCGGAGTTGAGGTCACTCAAGGGGCCAATGATATCAAAAGCCCACATGGCGAAAGGCCATGGGGCATGAATTGGATGAAGGGAAGATGCGGGAGAGTGAATCTTGTCGGCATGGAGTTGACATGAGTGACAATGCCAGAAAAAGATGGAGCAGTCTTCTTCTAGAGTTGGCCAATAATACCCTTGTCGGATGATTTTCTTAGCAAGGGCTTAGGCATTCACGTGACCACCACAAACTCCAGAATGTGCTTCTTTCAGCACCAACTCAGCTTCTTCTTCATCAAGACATCTGAGTAAGATTCCACTTAGGCTTCTCTTATAGAGCACTCCTCCTAGGATTGTATACCTCTGGGATACTCTTCTGATTGCCTTCTTTTCCTTGGTGGTTGATCCAGGCGGATATGACTGATCTTGGCAATACCTCGCAATCTCGTCATACCAAGGTCTCTCACCTTCTTCTAATTCTTCGAACTCAATCAAGGAGATTTCTTCATTATGTTCCAAGTATTCTTTTATGTTGAATCTTTCCTTAACCTTTAGAAAACGTCCATCCTCAATTGCTGGAATTGTTTTCTTACAGATGTGGATAGTTCGCACTTGCCTGCCTAGCGGGACAGATAGAGATGAAGCTAGTGAAGCTAAGGCATCGGCGAGGATATTCTGAGAGCGGGGGACATGAACAAAGGTGAGTTTGAAGAATAGCTTGATGTAGCAGGTGGTGAGCTCCTGGTAGGGCTTGAGGTTTGGATGGGAAGTTCGGTACTTGGATAGGACCTGGCGTAGGATCAATTGACTATCACCTATCACCCTTAGTTCGGTGGCACCATGGAAATGAGCGGCCTCCAGCCCGGCCAGCAAGGCTTCATACTCAGCTATGTTGTTGGTTGCTGGAAAGTTAAGCTGAAAAGCCTGTGGAATGGTGACACCTTCAGGTGACAGAAGGACAATACCTATCCCTCTACCATTAGAGTTCAGAGCCCCGTCAAAATATAATGTCCAAAGATTGGAAGATCGGACTGACATTAGTTCGTCATCCGGGAACTCCGACCGGACTGGGTCAAAGACGGGTATGGGATGATGGGCAAGGTGTTCAGCAATAGCATAACCCTTGATTGCCTTCTGTGGGACATAAGTGATATCAAATTGGGATAAGAAACTCTGCCATCGCCCTAACCGATCAGTCAAGACTGTCTACACATTTCTATGTCAATTGTTGCAGATATCTGTTTGAAACTCCTTTACCTCTGACTTTCCTATTTCCTAACCTAACTTGACCTACTGAAGATAAAGCTGGAAAGGTGGTATTTACAGTGGAGGGAGGATCGAGTAAATCGATCAATGATTCAGAAAAGGGGGATCCCTGATTGGGAGTACCCTCTGAGATGAGTAGAGACGTCTCCTCGATGGAAATGTGAGTTTCAGAGAAGACGTTTTGGAAATTTCAAGTAAAAAGATAGAATGAGCCTGAGTGACTCGAGGCTTGCTAGAAGATGACTGAATTAATAGAGAGAAAAACTTAAGAATAAAAGGGAAAAAGGGGCTCGTGGGCCCAATGGTAATAGAAAGTGGACACATGGGTCCAAAACTGATGAAAAAGGTAAACGGGTACGTGGACCCGATCATAGAAATAAATGGGCATGCGAGCCCATGTTGGGAAAAGCCCTCAGTTCTGAAGTTGATGAGGGAAGCAAATGGGCAAGCAGGCCCAGTAAGAGTGGAAGGTTGAAGAGGGCTCATGGGCCCAATGTGGGTAAGTGGGCCCTGAAGCCCATCCAAAAGATCTAGAAATAAAGGTACGAGGTTCAAACATGACATTGTTGTATTTGGACCTCGTGGAATGGTTTTGACTTGGGTGGTCTGATTAACAAGATGATCCAAGATTGGTCTGCCCTTGGGTGTTTCTTGATACTCTTCCCCACTAGAGAACAGACGAGTCAAAGATAAGCACATGTCTTCCAAGTCTTCTTCTTCTTCATCTGAAGCCTTTCTTCTCTTGACAGCTATCATGGAACTTTTGCCATCTTCAGCCATCATCATGGTCTCCCCTTTGATAAAGAAGGTGTGGAGTCCCATGGCATATCCTAGCTGGAAGATCCTCCTTGGGATGGAACCCTCTTCATATCCCAACCCCTGCCTGCGTGGCCTTTTCGCATTTTCAATTGGCTGAGTGATCCCTTGAAGATCCTTGCCTAAACCTCTTCCAGGCTGATAGCTCAATTTCATCATCATCCGCCATCCCAGTGTCTGGTAGAGAGGCGGTCATGCATCTGACTTCTGGCAATTCTCCCACTGAGATCTGGGGTTGTATTGACAGACCTAGGGGTAAAGAAGCATCGTTCAACTCGTCCCTTATAGGCATGCTAGTTACCTTGACCACCTGTCCTTTAAATGGAAACTTTATGCACTGGTGGTTTGTTGAAGCCACAGCTCCTATTGCCTCCAAATATGGCCTCCCAAGTATAGCCCGAAATGTTGGATCTAATTCTAGAACATGAAAATTTGTTGTAACTGTACATGGTCCAAGTTTGACTTCTAAAGTGACCACCCCACGTGCAGACTTCTTGGAGTTGTCGTAGGCTGTCACCATGGCACAGGATGGCTTGATTTCTTGCTCAGAAATACCGCACAACTGCAAAGTTTCTTGCGGCATAACATTGATAGAAGCTCCAGTGTCAACTAAACATAATTTCACTTCAATATTACAGATGATAACAGCCACATGCAAAGCATATCTCCTAAAGTCTGGATCTGCTAATTCTTCCTGAGAGAAAGTGAGTGTTGGGTGCTCACTTCTAGGGGCTAACACTGTAGTGATCTTCTCAGGTGGGAGATCTTCATTCACCATGACCCTTTGTAAGTACTGTTGTAGAATCTCCTGGTGCGCTTTTGATCTTTTGATCAACTCAAGTATAGAAATACGGGCTGGTGTCTTATCCAAATGTTTTAACAGATCATAGGCCGTGCCTGGCAATGGTTCTTCCACTTGTTCCTCCTCCACTGGCTCTTGCGGTTGAGTTCCGGCTTGGGGAAAGAGCCGCTAGAACATCCTCCCACTCTGAAGCACCGGGGCTATTTGGCGGTCGGGTAGAGGTGACGGGTTAACTGGGGTGGGTTGTGGTGGAACAGGTGGTGTAGGTGCAGGTATGATAGGTAATGGGATCGATGGTTCTGGGATGATTGGGTTAGTTGGTAGAGGGGTAGGATTTGGAGGTGGTAATGATGGTGATACTGGTGTCCTAATAAGAAGAGGCCGGAGTGCAGAAGTGGTTGATGAGTTTAATGAAGGTGTAGGTTGTGGGATTGGTTGTGGTGTTGGTGGTATGATAAGTTGAGGTCCTAGAGTAATAGAGCTCGTAGGCTGGGGGTTCAGGTATGGTGGTGATTGTGGTGGTCGGATGAGCAAAGGCCGGTGTGTGGCAATGGTTGAAGGAGGTGTAGTTAGAGAGGGGGCTGGCCTAATGATGGGCCGGCGAGAAGAAGTGGCGGCCAGTGGTTGGGTTATTGAGCTTTGTGGTAGTTGTGGAGTAGCAGGTGCACGGATTATCTGTCTAGGAGGGTTAGTCGGGTTCATAGGCATGGTTGCATTTTGGTTTTCTAGTTGCCAACCTTGAGCACGGCTGGCATCTCCCTGGACAATGGAGTGTACTAGACCAATTCCTGGGTTTGGATGTGCTGGTGCCGGTGCTGGAGCGGGAGCATGTAACGGGAGCGGATTCTGGACAATCCCCAAGCCAGGTTGTTGTTGAGGTTGAGCCGGTGGACGTTGCTGCTGCTGCTGCCTAGCCTTCATAGCTTGTATGCATTCCCCCATTTGGACCCAATCAATGCTGCCTTGGTCATTCAGATCGTGGATATAATCCTTGAATTGAAAGCACACCTCTACAGTGTGACCAGGACACCGGTGGTAAGCACAGTATCGGGACATGTCAACATTTGTTGGCCAAACCTCTCTTTCCTTGGGCAATTCCAACTGTTTCTCCGCCATGAGTACATTGAAGATGTCGGTCAAGGAGTAAGGGAGTTGCTGGTAGTTCTCTCTCCTAGGACCTCCCCTTCGTGGTGCTTGATTGGGTGGTGGCGGTGCCCTATTGTAGGTAGGTTGACGAGGTTGCTGGGGTTGTGCTACTGACTGAGGTGGTTGTTGTGGTTGTCGTGGTTGTGGTGGCCTAACCTGTTGTTGAGGGGGGTAATAGGAAGGGTTCTGTGGTGGGTTTCTGTACTGATTTTGACGGTTCCCTCCCTGGTTCCCCACAATATTTACAGCTTCATTGTTGACCACTCCTTCGGTTGTAGGCCCAGCTGGTGCAAAGGGGGTTTTCCTGAGGTTTCTATGTTTAGGATCGAAAGGGTTTATCATTGTGGCATCCTTGAAGTGGGCTTGTAAGTATCGGGCACTGTCATAGAGTTCATTCATTGTGGTAGGACGGTGCATGATCAATACATTTCTCAGAGCAGGTGTAGTGTTTCCAATAAGCATTTTTACTTGTTCCCCTTCAGAAATCACATCTGTCAGTTTTTCTGCCATTCCCCTCCAGCGATCAGCAAACTTTATGAAGTCCTCTTCGGGCTTCATCTTCTCAGCAATCAAGTCTGTAATGGAGCATGCTGGTGCCACCCGGTCTCTGTATCTCTGCAAGAATTTGGTCTTGACAATGTCGAAGTCTCCTGCCTCAAAGGAGTCGAGTGAGTAGAACCATTCCAATGCAGACCCTTCTAGTGATCGACGAAACAAGAAGGCAAGAACCCTACGATCATCTTTCCAGAATGAGGATTCATAAAGAAAATCTTTAAGATGAAGAAAGGGGTTGCCAGTACCATTGTAGCGGCGATAAATTGGTAGCTCAGAAGGTGGCAGGTGTAGGACTGGCAGAGAAGGAATAGAAATCTCAGGCACTGATTTGGAGTCCATGCGACATCTCAGCTCTTCATAACGCTCATTCATCTGGGTGAGCTGATCCATGATTGCCCTGGTGAGAGCAGGTTCTTGGTTTACTGGTGGGGGTATGTGGTTAGAGACATGGTTCTGAAATTGAGGAGCATGACTTGGCAAATTCACTGAAGATTGTCCCATGACTTGATGGGTCAAGGGAGCAACATGGTTGAAATAAGATGGCTGAATAAATGAGGGTTGGACCACAGATGGTTGAACTAGAGAGGGTTGAAATGCAGATGGTTGAATCATAGATTGTTGAACAACAGGTGGTTGAATCATAGATTGTTGAACAACAGGTGGTTGAACAAAGGGTGACTGAATGACTGGTGGTTGAACTAGAGGACGAGGAGATAAGGCAACTTGATTGGTTTCGGCTGATTCGAAGCAATTTTGCCCTTCACCATGGATTGTATACGGGCATAGGTTTCTGGGTCAGTATAGAGAGACAACTCCCTAAAGAGTTGTTCAACATCACGGGGAGCAAATGGTTGAGGGACCTCTTGCACTTCTGACTGAATCGGTTGGTGACCCATCTCGTGCTCTCGATGTTCAGCTTGTTCCGCCATTCCAACGTGCCTTCCAGACCTTAGTTGCATTGAACTTAGGAGAAAGTAAAACAAGTTGACAAAGTAAACAAAGAACTTTTTTTGGTTTTTTTAGTATTTTGCAAAAAGTAAAGGTTTGAATTTTTGTTTGACAAGCAAGTTATGCAAAGACTTGAAAGCAAGATTACGCAATGATTTTGATTAAACCTTAGGTTTATGAATTTTGTTAAGAATTGTTCTCTCAACAAATGGGTTAGGATCCTAACTCCAATCTCCAATGACCTAGGTTTCACACAATCTCACCACGTGTAGGTAACGTAGGATGCTTCGGGTTTTGGGGAGTGGTACAACCAACCCGATCGTGAAGAGGAATACTCCACGTATGAGGAATTACGGAGGCCTTGATGAAAGCCAACCAAGTCAACTAGGAAGGAATATCCCGGAAGAGAGGTCGAATCCACCAAGAGGGTGTTTTGGATGGGAGGGGTAAATGGGAGAGTGAGCTCCCGCCTCAAAAAAGTGTAAAAGAAGGAGGTAGAGAGAAGGAGCAGAGAATGCAATCAAATAATAAAGCAAGTAATGAGCAAAACATGAACTTAAATAAACAATCAATCAACACCAGACAAGCAATTAGAAACTAGACAAGCAACTAGAAACTAGAATCTAGACTTGTTTCTTATGTGAGCCAAATGGAGATAGTGAAAAGGTGATGGAAAGAAGAGGGTTCAGATCTGATAGCCAAGCAAAAGGGTGGTCCACGTGGGGACCGATGTGGGAACTGGGGTAAAAGGTAAATGTGGTTCACGTGGGAACCGGTTTTGGGTAAAAAGGGGTGGTTCACGTGGGAACCGGTTTGAATGGTCAAAAGAGGGCCACGTGGGGCCAATTAAAGGTGAATAAAGATCTGATCCAAGTGGGGATAGATCTGAAGGAAAGTGGTTTGGTTCACGTGGGAACCGAAGTAAATAAAGAGATTGGTTCACGTGGGAACCGGTTTAAAAGGAAAATGGTGGTTCACGTGGGAACCGGTTTAAATAAAATGCAGAAATTAAATGGCATACTTGGCACTTCAGATCTGATGAAAGATGAGTGAAATCAGAAATTATGAGATGGCATGAAGTTTAAGAGAGGTGGAAAGAAGGAAAAGGCTCACGTGGGAACCGGTCTAGAACTAGAACTAGTTGCAAACAAAACACTTAGCACCCACGGTTGAAGACATTGCTTGTCACACCGTGGTCGCCACAAAGCTGTCGACTCTGAAAATTCGACGGGGTCCTCTCCTTTTCAGGGAAGTCCGTGAACCCAGATCGTCACCTCAAGAGGGGATGAGAAAAGAAAGGAATAAAGCTCGGAAAGCAACTCTCACCTCGGTCCCACACTCACATTGATCCCCGAACTTTCATCCCTTGGCGTCGCTCGATCACAAAAGAGACGGTTCGGGTCATGTGGGAGGAAGGTGAGAAGAAATAAACGTGGTCACCAGGAACCGTGGGTTCCGATTTATAGAATTAAAATTAAAGATGACCATGTGTACCTTAGCGTGAAGAGTGTGAGTTTAAGCTTCTCCTTCTTCGGCCGGCCGATGAAGAAGAGTCCTCAACGTGTGGGTGCTTGATATTCTGTGCAACTAGACAAATAAACAAGTGAAATAGACAATTAGAACTAGACAAAGTGGAGTATATGTAAAGAGAATTACATAAAACACACAATTGACTAGAAACTGACCGGATTCGGGTTATCTCTAACCACCCTTTTTTATTTTCGGAATAACAGAGTAAAAGTAATGCAAAAAAATGTAAAAAAATGATATGAGGATGGATAATCACTAAACAAATATAAAGGAAAAAGAACTGAAAGATTCTGAGTTGAATAGAGGAAGATATAGCCAAATCTGTGTTGTCGAAAAAGCCGAGCAGCAGTCCAGGATCTGCCAGGCGCGACTTTGCTTCTGCACTTGTCACGACCAGCCCCGACCTCTGAATCAAGTGCCGTCGATTGTAAACTTAAGAAGACTTAGAGAGGAAGAACTTTGATGAAGAGAGCTCTGGCAGAAGACGTCCACACACTGTTGTACAGGCCGAAGAAGAGGGACATGGCTGATCACCTGCAGAACAGCCTTCCTCTCTCTTGAACCGACTTTTCTCTCTCTAAAAACTTGAAATTCTCTCTCTAAAAATCATAAAATCGATGCAGGAGGGTGATAGGATGTCTTGAGATGCCTGGGGAGTCGTGCTCCTCCCTCTGGAACGACCGGAATCAGAGTCCATTTATAGGAGAACAGGCGGTCTTATCCGGACTAAAAAATAGGGGGAATGCGCCCTAGCCCTAGGCGCATGCGCCCTGGTGCTAGGCGCATGCGCCCCACTGAGGGGCGCATGTGCCCCCCAGTGAGGGCACATCTTATCCACTCCGAAAAATTTGATCTTATCCGGTCCGACCGTTCAGTGGTAGAGTCCCGGTGAAAGACTGGCTCAAGGGTGGGGCGCATGTGCCCTCAAGTGAGGGCACAAGGTCACGTGCCTCACTGGTAGGGCGCATGGCCACGTGCCCTGGGTCCCGGGCGCATGTGACCAGGAACCCGGGCACATGGGACTAGTTTCGCGCGTCCTTCTTCCGGAAGCCATTGCGAACACTCCCGAACTAGGAATTCGACGCCGTTTGTTGCGTTGGAAAGATAACAGGCCGAAGAAGCTTTATATAGCATAGGATCAGCCATCACACCCTCCAAAACTTCAGAATTTTTTCCGGAAGTTAGGGCAGTGAACAGAAGGTCCGATACTGGTCAAAAATGACTTTGACGGCAAACCGGAAAGCACGGAATGCAACAAAACTTGTCCGGGGTGTAAATATGACCATAACCTTCAATGCATGATCATTAGGCATTGGTCATTCAGTCAATTTCCGTGTTCACATGATTTACGTGCAGCTTTCGCTCAGAAATTACGGCTTTTTGCGGAAAACGTCGGAGAACATCCGATTTCGTTCGGCGAAGCTCCAAATCAACCTAAAAAGACCCGGCATCATCATATGATCAATCATGCGTGTTACCCTATAAAACATGAGTTTTATGCTCTAAATTTGGCGAATTTGGCGTGTCTACAGGCACGTGGGCCCGATTTAGAAGAAATTTGGGCACATGGGCCCGGTTGTAGAAAAACATGGGCATGTGAGCCCGAATGAGGTGAATTGCGAGCATGTGAGCCTAATTTAAAAAAATTAAGGGAACATGGGCCCAATTGCGGAGAATTATGGGCATGTGGGTCCGATGGAGAGAAAGGGGCACGTAGGCCCAGTTGGGGAAAAGGGGCATATGGGCCCAGTTGAATGAAAGGGGCATGCAAGCCTGATTGATTAAAAGGGGCACGTGGGCCCAGTTGAAGAAAAGGGGCATAAGAGCTCGGTTGTTTAAAAGGGGCACATGGGCCCGGTTGGATAAAGGGAGCGCGTGGGCCCGGCCGATGGAAAGGGGCACACGGGCCCAGTTGATGAAAAGGGGCATAAGAGCCCGATTGACGAAAAGGGGCATATGTGTCCGAAAATGGGGCATAAGGGCCCAAAAATGGGGCATAATGGCCTAATTGAGTGGGATGGGGTGTGGGCCATGGCCCTAAGATTGACAGATTTTTGTACCATGGGCCTGATTGATGGTTGTAAGAAGGATAAAGAAATGGTAGTGGCCCTAAGATTGAGGAATTGTAGGCCCATGGGCCGGATTGTTGCTTAGGAGAAGAATGGGGTAAGGGTCGTGGCCCTAAGATTGACGATTTGTAGGCCCATGGCCCGGATTGTTGCTTAGGAGAAGAATGGGGTAAGGGTCATGGCCCTAAGATTGATGCTAAGAGATTTACCTGCCTAGCTGGAGGAGGTCCTAGTATCCCTTTACTAAGGTCTACATCCTTCAGGAGGCTTGTTGATTCATTCCCCATTTCACTGACCAATTCTATCCCCTTATTTTTTTCGTTCAGGGGTCAATTCTTTCTCCCCAACTTCAGGGATCAATTCTAATGATGGCAACATTTGATCTATACCTGGAGAATCCTTGCCTAGTCCTTGACAATCAACTAAATTTGTGATCCCCTCATCTAAGCTCTCTATAGTAGGCTTCTCTTCAGAATGTTTTATGGAAGAGGGCATGCCTAGTCTAAGGGATTCCAGAAGTATCGAAGGGTTTGATTCAACCTCCCGTACTGGCTAACTTGGATCTTGAGAAATAGCAACAATATGTTGAGAAGCTGATTCCTCTGCTATGGCAGGAGAACAAATGGTTGGAGTGATTGATTCCTCTACTAGGGCAAGAGCACGAAGGGTCAGAGGGACTGAATCGTCAACCATGGTAGGAGCATGAATGGTCAGAGTGACTGGTTCCTCTACCATGGCAGGAGCAATAGAAGAAACAAGGGCCTTAACCAACTTAGGGTGAACCCTATTTTGAGGGGTCGATTGAATAGCCAAGGGTTGTTTAATTGGTGTTGGAATAGAAGTTGGTTCAGGCTGAGGAGCTTTTGGTAAACATGGCTGAGGGGCCAAGGCTTATGTGGTTAGCTGAGGAGCTGTTGGTGAAGTAGATTGAGAAGCTAAGGGCCAGATGATTGGCTGAGGCACCTTTGGAAATGTTGGTGAGGTTAAAGGCTGGGGAGCCGGTTTAGGCAATGAAGTATTTGCACAAGCGACAAGAGGAACTAGATTGTGCACAATTGATTGTGCCATTGACATGGGTTGCATGACCGGTTGAGATTGGGGCATGGGTGGCCTAATCAACTGACGTCGAGGAGTTGGCCGAAGATGATGATCTAGATGGGGTTGGGGAGGGCTCCTAGGTTGGTGCATAGTATCAATGTTCTTCTCAGCCATGGGCCTCAATTTATCATGATATTGTATTAATTCCATGTCTCTTTTTGCTTCCCCAATTATTGAATAGCCCAACCCATATCGTCACAAAAATTTTTCCTTATCAATTTCAAAATTCCATATTGCTATTTCCCCTAGTGAAAAGAACCATTCTAAGGCTACACCATCCAATGATCGCTTAAAAAGAATAGCAAGAGCTCTTTGATCATTTAGCCATCGAGATGATTTGCTCAAGAAATCATTGACATGGGTGAAGGGATCACCTGAGCCATTGTAGCGATGGTAGGCTGGTGTTTGTGATGGAGGGATATGTGGGACTGTGAAAGATGGAGTAGATATTTTAGGGATGGCCTTTGAGTCCAAACGTTGCCTCAGCTCTTCAAAGTGTTCATCCATTTGGTTGAGTTTGTCCATGAATGCTTGAGTGAGGCTGGGTTCCTGAGCCATCGGTGCAAGGTATTTAGATGAATGGGTTGGAAGAGGTGGCTTCAAAGTAGGAACTGGCATAGAATTATATGAATGCCCCCACAACGGGGTAGGTAGAGGCACGACAAGGTTGCCCCGGAGAGGAGATGATGAGGGGCCTGACTGTCGATTGGAGTGGTGAGGGTGCTTGATTTCTCTTGACTGGGTCTTGATTGGCGGGCATCTTGCCCTTTGTTAAAGATCGCACAAGTGAAAAGGATTCATGATATAGATGGAGGGATAGACCCTGGAGGATTTGTTCCACACTAAGTGAAGCAGGTGGATGTGTAGGATTTTGAACTTCAGGTTCTCTGACAGCATTGACATGGCCCTCTGGTTGGACCATGGGTTGTTGCAACTTGTAGTAGTCCAACCTCCCAACATGGCTTCCAGACCTTAGCATCATGGGCATCATGTCGATCTTTCTACAAAGATAGTTAAAAAAAAGAGCAAGCAAAGCACACAATTAAAGATTTTTTGTTATGTTTTCTTTTGTTTGATTTTTTTGTTTCAATTTGGTTGTTTGGAAAACAAGTTGAACACAAAATTAAAAATGTTTTTTTATTTTTTTAGGTGTTTTGAAATAATAAAATTTTTTTGTTGTTTTCAATTGTGGTGAGCAAGCAAGTTATGCAAACAAGGTTTTAAAATGACTACTCGACAATATTTGGGTTGAAACCTTAGATTAGATATATTGTTAGCAATTGTTCACTCAAATGGGTCTGGTTTCTATTTCTTCAATCTTCAAGACCTAAGGTTATCACTCAATCACCACGAGTAAGTACTTGGGTTCTTCGGGTTTTGGGAAAGTAGTATAACTAGCCCAATCGTGCGGAGAGGAATACTCCACGGATGGGGGCTTACGGAGGTCTTGATGGAAACAACCAAATCAACTAGGAAGGAATATCCTAGAAGAGAGGTTAGAATCCACCAAGCAAGTGTTTGGAGGGTGAGGTTGTGTTGGGAGAGAGACCCCCCGCCTCGAATGCCCTACGGATCAGAACAAGTCCGGTACCCGATGCAAAAGCTAATGCAAAAATAAAAAATGGAGGGTAGGAGGAGAAGAAGCAATCAATATGCAAACATGAATGAAAGCTATTAAATAAATCAAGCAAGTGAATGCAATCAAGACAAGCAATGATAAAGTAAACAAGTAACTAGCAACTAGTAACTAAAGGTGGTTCACGCGGGAACCGGCTTGTGATGGAGTGTCCAAGTGGGGGCAAATCTGAAGTAAAGGTAAAAGGATGGTCCACTCGGGGACCGATTTGAAAATAAAGTGGCTCACGCGGGAGCCGGGTTTTGGAAAGGTAGGTGGTTCACGCGGGAACCGATTTTTTGAATGAAAGGGGGTGGTTCACGCGGGAATCGGTTTGTTTGATTGAAAAAATGAAAGGAGGGAAACTTGGGGCCAATTTAAAGTGGTGCAAAAGGGTGATCCAGCCTAGGTAGAAGCAGTGCAAAGTTGGGAACGGCCCACAACTCCCACAGAAGTAAGAAGTTTTCTTGGCCTTGCTGGATATTACAGGAGATTTATTGAAGGTTTTGCATCTATCTCTGCACCTTTGACTGCTTTAACCAAGAAAGGAAATTTTCTGTGGACTGATGATTGTGAGAAGAGCTTCTTAGAGTTGAAGAAGAGGCTAACTACTGCACCAGTCCTTATCCTACCATCTGGAACTGGGGGATTTGTTGTGTATACTGATGCATCTAGGATTGGACTTGGTTGTGTTCTTATGCAGAATGATCATGTTATTGCCTATGCCTCTAGGCAATTGAAGTTGCATGAGAAGAACTATCCCACTCATGATTTAGAGATGGAAGCAGTTGTGCATGCACTCAAGGTATGGAGGCATTATCTTTATGGTGAAAAATTTGAAGTATTTACTGACCATAAAAGTTTGCAGTATATCTTTTCCCAGAAGGATCTTAATCTGAGGCAGAGGAGGTGGGTGGAGTTTCTTAAAGATTATGATTTTAATCTTAGTTATCATCCAGGCAAAGCAAACAAGGTAGCTGATGCTCTTAGTAGGAAGAAGCTCTTGTCCATGCAGATGCATTGAGAATGGAGAGATATGGAAACTTTTACTGATTGTACACCAAGCTTAGTAGTTGATCAATTGACATCGTTCTTGGGTCAGTTGTCTATTGGCTCAGTATTGGTTGACAAGGTGAAAGAAGCTCGGAAGGACATTGTTGACATCCAGAATTTGCTTAAAAGGGCTGAAGTTTCCAAGTATCCAGATGGGACTATCAGATATCAAGGAAGATTATGTGTAGCAGATGATATTAGCTTGAGGCAGGAGATTTTGGAAGAGGCACACAAATCACAGTATGCTATTCATCCTGGTGCAACCAAGATGTATCATGATTTGAAGAGGCAGTTTTGGTAGGAAGGAATGAAGAAGGATGTGGCAGAGTATATGTCCAAGTGTTTGATATGCCAATAGGTAAAAGCATAACATAGGAGACCAGAAGGTCCATTGCAACCTTTGGGGATTCCACAGTGGAAGTGGGAACACATTACTATGGATTTTGTTACAGGTTTGCCTCGTACCAGGAAGCAATTTGATGCTATTTGGGTCGTGGTGGATCGGCTAACTAAATCAGCCCACTTTTTGCCGATCAAGGAAGCTCAACCGACCGACAGTTTGGTAAGGTTATATTTTGATAGTGTTGTTAAATATCATGGTGTCTCTATTTTCATTGTTTCAGATAGATATCCTAGATTTACAGGCAGAGTATGGAAGGGTTTTCAAGATGCTTTGGGAACCCAGCTTAAATTCAATTCATCATATCATCCTCAGACCGATGGCCAGTCCGAGAGAACCATTCAGACATTGGAGGATATGTTGAGAGCAGGAGTTTTGGAGTGGCAGGAAAGTTGGGATTTGCAATTGCCTTTGATAGAATTTGCTTACAACAACAGTTACCACTCTAGCATCGGTATGGCACCTTTTCAGGCTTTGTATGGTAGACCATGCAGATCACCTATCTGTTGGGAAGAAGTGGGAGAACGGAGTTTGATTGGACCTGATTGGGTTCAAGATAGTAATGAGAAGATCCAGGTTATTCGGCAAAAGCTACTTACAACCCAGAGTCGCCAGAAGAGCTATGCCGACTTGAAAAGAAGAGATGTACAGTTTGAGGAGGGTGATCATGTGTTCTTGAAGGTCTCTCCATCCAAGGGAGTTATTCGGTTTGGTCACCGTGGGAAGTTGAATCCAAGATATGTCGGACCGTTCCAGATTGAGAAGCGGATTGGAGAAGTAGCATACCGGTTAGCTTTGCCGCCTACTATGTCGAGAGTGCATCCTGTGTTCCACGTTTCCTTGTTGCGAAAATATGTATCGGATCCGACCCATGTCATTAACTTTGCGGAGATTGAAATGCAGCCCAATTTGACTTTTGATGAGCGCCCGGTTCGGATTACGGATCGGATAGTGAAGCAACTCAGGAACCGAGTGATTCTGATGGTGAAAGTCTTATGGAAGCATCATTCGATGAATGAATCGACTTGCGAAGTGGAGGAAGATATGAGACGGCATCATCCCCAATTGTTCGGTAAGCCTTGACTAGAAAATTCGAAGTCGAAATTTTTTTTTAAGGAGGGTAGATTGTAACGTTTGTTTGTTTTTATATAGGTTAAGAATATTTTAAATTAATTTTTAGGAATATTTTATTTTATTTAAACCCTTCCCTATTTATCCTCCATTTTTACCGTTTTTCCCCTTCTGTACCCTAGTTAGATCGTCTCGCCGTCTTCCCCTCGCGAAACTGCCTCAGCCTTCGCGAGCAGCGCCGTCGGCTGCCTCGTTCCTCTCTCTCTCTCCGTTGCCACTCTTTCTCTCTGCGTGAGCACCCCCGCGCGGCCAGCCGCGGTCGCCCACGTGCGTCATCCGCCGGCGCCAAGCGCCGCCTCGCCACCTCGCGCGCGCGTGCGCGTTTCGCCTCGCGCGGCACCCCCGGTCAACGCCGCACGGCGTCGCCTTGCCGTCAACGCCCCCTCTCGTGCAGTCAGCGCGCCGCCACCGCCACCCACGCGGCCTCCCGCGCTCAGCGCCTCCGTGCGCCCCCCCGGCCGCCGTGCGCCCGCCGTGCGCCGCCCCCCTATCCGCCGCCGCGAGCCCTTTTCTCTCCTATTCTCTTCCTCTCTCTCTTCTATATATTGTTCATACTTGATACTATTCTCTTCAAATATTTTTTTCTAAATTTTTCCCTTGATCCAATGGCTTATATTTTCTTGTGTATACACTTTTTCCAGCAGCCTAAGTTGTGAGAATTAACCTTTTTCGACCGGTTCAAGCTGTGCATCGCGTTGTCAACGTTCGATATCTTTTTCGGTCGCCAATTTCCGATTTCTCCAGCTTCGATTCCGGTAGGCACTCTTGACGTGTCTACTACCATTTAAATCATTTACTTTAAAAATCTCCATGACTTGTAGTAATTGGCCTATTTTACTAACCGGGTTGGTGTTACTTGTTGTGGTTAGATAGTACTTCCTCCTTTGTGCATAATTAAGGATCATGATATGAAGTTATATATGTCGTTTATAACATGTTGATTGGTAGATCTTAGTCGATCATATCCCTTTTCAGTTAGTATATAATTAAGATTGTCTTTGTTACCCTTTTTAAACTACTCTCCTTGTACAGGTGGTGCTATGTTAACCTTATTAGTTAATGTCTTTTCTAGTAATATTAAATCTGATTTTTGGTTATGTTATGACCTTTTAACCAAGAGATAAATCTGATTGGGTGGTTACAATATGTTTGGTTGAGTGTTTGATGTGGTATCATGTTAGTCTTCAGTTATGCTTGTCATTTCATGGTTCTAATATCATAAACAGGTTATTTAGATGTTGTTGTTCATAGCAATTGCATTGGTAGCATGTTGGTCATAGCATGATATGGCGCATGTCATCTCTTGTATATTTTTGGTTATGGCATGGCATAATTAGGTGGATGCATGATGCATTAATGAATGTAAATGGAACAACTACACCAGACTAGTTAGTCGTGACCCGAGGGCAGCGGGGGTTAGAACAGTCTGGTGCATCCTTCGATCCTGGATACCGCGGTTTGTCCCAGTGCCACCACTGCCTAGGTGCACTATGGGATTTCGTTTAGCTATATGGTACTGCTATATATGTTAGATCTTGTTGTAGTTTGTTGAGGTGGCAAGACGACGCTTTCCTTGCTAATAAGAAAAAGGTGTGGTTCTTACTAGAAGATAGGTGCATTTATTTCATAGAATGATATAGGTGTTCAAGTAATGCATTTTACTTGTTTATCCCTTAGCATATTAAGTTGCATTGTGTGATGTAAATGTCTTGGTTTTAGTTCATCATTTTATGGAGCACATATATAGGTGTCTATGCATATGTTCATACCCTCTTTTTAGGTCAAGCTATGGTTCATATAGGTGCTGGTCATCGTGGACATAGGGCTGGTTGGTGGTGTAAAAGATGTGATTTAAGTCAATTGTTAATGTATTGACTAGTTTTACTTATATGCTTACAAAGGGTGCAGGTCTGTGTATTTATTTATATATCATTTTAGGGCCTTCTGGCTATCCGATCTGGCGGATGATGGAGTGCCTACTGAGTCATTTTATATGACTCACCCCGTGGTTTAATTATTTCAACAGGTCTTGAGGAGGAGGAGAATACTGAGGCGGTCTTGGAAGAGACACCATTGGTAGAGCAGGATTGCACCGACCTTGGAGATGCTTGATATTCGTGTTCTCGGTGTTCAAGATGGTTGCTTAGTTGTTATAACATTTATTTTTCAGCACTTTATGATGTCTCATTGGATTTGTTTAGATTGTTTAATTCGGGACCTTTAATTATGTTATGTTGTTTTTGTTTGATCATGGAGTTGTGAACGGTTTAGTAGGTGATTTGATGTTGATCTAGCTTTGCTTATTTGGATAATGGGTGTGATGTTGGATAAGTTATGTTAATTTTGGTTGTGTCAGGTGATTGTGTTTTTGTTGCCAAACCTCTTTATTTTTTTGGGTTTTATCCCGCTGTCATAATCCGGAGAAAAAAAAATTCCGCTGCGTTTTTCCGGGTCGTGACATGTTGGCTTATTCATATCTAGAAACATGACCACCTCTTGCATTACGTTGATAAATTTAGCCTCTAAGGCCCTGTTGGGTATGGGGATAAGGAGGGATAAACCTAATTCTCAGTTTGGTATATGAAAGATTTTTAATTTAATCCAAGTTAACTTAAGCAGGATTATCCTAAAAATTGGGGATAATGTCAAGGATAAGTCATCTAGTTTAATAGTCGGGATATACCTAACTTTGAGGATACACTATTGAGACTCTCCAGGCAGTGGCGAAGTGAACGCTCCAGGCGGCAGCAAATGCTCCAGGTGCCGATGGCAGCTCAAACGCTCCAGGCGGCGGCAGCTCGGATGCTCCGTGCACCACTCCTGTGTGGCTGACTCTCTATGAAGCCTTGTATGCCAAGTAGAGGAAGAGTTTACAGCCGCTTCTCGCTTCGAGATTCGATCTGGGCCTTTTCAATGCTCTACGCCGCTAGAGTGTTCCTGTTTGCCACTACTAGAAGCAGATCCTACCGTGTCTCCCACTGGGTCCTTGGTGACTTCCCTACCGACAAGGAGGAGTTCCACGGTATGTAGTCTGCACATTGATATGCATGTTCTCATGATCTTAATTTTGTTGCCTTCCGAATCAGCCCAAACCAACTCAATTTGAAGCAATTGGATTTAGTTCAGGTTAGAATATTTGATTCATTTCTCTTTTTAGTTGAGAGAAAAAGAATTTCCCAAAACACTTCTTTTACTTCCATCAAAAATAAATGCATGTTACCTCCGAATACCTCCACAAAGAATGTTTTATAGTTTTACAAAACTAGTTTTAATCTATAAATACATCATGTATAGAAGAATACTGTCTCGGCTGTGAAGTTACGGAGAAGTATGTGGTAGAATCTAATGTGCATGGTCCTCTATCTTCGAGTGGTCTCTCTTTTTTCTTTGTTGATTGGTCTATTGAAGCCAACCAGGTGTACTTGTTGGCATAAAATTTATGTAAACTTTTTGTTTGCTTTCTTCAATATATCCATATCTAGTTTCTAGTACTTGTTGACATAAAATTCATGTAATTGTTCAGGTGTACTTGTTGAATCCAACTAGGTGTTCTTAAAATCAACGTTGAAGCTTGCTTTTTGGTGACCTAACCCTATTTACCCTGTTTGTAAGTTTTCTTTATACGTTATAACTCTTGTTGGTTGTATGCATTTCTATATATCTATCATAGAAAGTTCATTCTTATTTCTTGGTTTTTGTTGTTTTAGCATTTTGTTCATCATTTTGACACACGATGTCAAACCATATCATATTTCACATGATATCTATTTAACAATGTTTAAAATCTTGTTTTCAAACAAAAATATCTACTTGGTTTTGGTTTTTGTAGTGTGCTTTTTTGGGATCTATTTCAAGCTATAGTTCTCTTGTTGGTAGGTTAGTCTGCTCAAGATAATTGTTCTCTACTTATGCAACTATTGGATTCAGATATTTTCTTGATTTATTGGCTTTTAGAAAACAAGATTTATGTTTAGTAGACTCCATTCAATTCATGGTTTTGTCATGACCTTTTGCTCCAGATCTTTTTTTCTCCATAAGTAAGGTTAAGGCTTTCCCCATTACACCTCCATGTTATACAAGCACATATGAAAGTGCATTGTTTTTTCTGACTACCACTAGTGACGTTTTATTGATGGAAAGTTAGATGGTGGCATGAACTTTCATTAATGTTAATTAAAAATTTGTAATCTCAATCATTACCTCCATTCTGTTTAGCTTGAGACCAGATGAAAAACCACAAACTCTTCCAGTGTTGATCACTTTTCACCATAAAATAACTACATTTATATACACAGATGATCAGCTTACTGAAGGTAATAATTTTTGTGGATGGAGAGATAAGCAACCTATCGGGGATTTGGGCATTAACTTTTTGGCCTCAGCCTGAGTAACTCTTCTAGGGGAAACTGTGGGCACAAAATTTTTCTATATGGATGTGAGCACGTTTTACCTTGTGCTTGATACCATCACTTCCTCAAAGGTAGAGGTGTAAATGGATTCGGTAGACCCGTAATCCATCCTGAATTCGACTGTCAAAACGGTATATCGGCATTCAATGGGTGCCCCGATAAGTCCCGACGTCGGGTTTCAGTATACCCGATATTAAACATGCTCGAATGCCATGTATCGGGTTCTATTTTATAACCCAATCGCGAAACAGAGGACCCGATTAGAGATTGCTCCCTTTGTCCCTCGGCTTCTCATCGCTCGGCAGCTTGGCGCTACGACAAATCGACTTTGCCGTGGTATCCGGCGGCGGCATGCCCTACCTAGGGTTCAGTTCGCATCAGCAGTCCAGTCCCTAAGCTTCTCATCGCTTGGTGCTTCGACGGCCTGGTGATTTCAAGCTCCTACGGCAACGGTGATTAAATCTTCCCCTTGCTTCCTCTCCGCGCCCTTGTCCAATTTTTTTGGTCATCTGTTACTCGAGAGTGCCAGCCTTCGCAAATGGCAGACCCCCAAGCATTATTCTCTTGTTTTGCGTGGCCTCCCATCCACCCCTTTCACCGGCGCAGCATTTACAATGCTATAAAATTTTCTGTGTTTCGCAACTCTGCTGGGCGATGCCGATTCTAGAGGAACTTAGAACAAAACCCTCTCGGTAGTCAGAAAATAGGTGGTTTTTATTGTTTACCTACCGTAGTTGTATGTTTGTTCTGGGGAAGAGCCGAAGCAACTCGGATCTAGCACATGCCGAGCACATCTAGCGTAGTTGGTGTATGCCCGCTCGTCTTGTCGCACCTCCGAGTAGAGCTAGCACAGCTGTATGTATGTTCATTCTGGGGAAGGTGTCACTTTCTGTTAATCTCGTTCTCATATGAATATGATGCTTTTCAACTTTCAGTTTGGTTGGCACATGAAGGTCTATAATATTAGAAGTACATCCTGATCGAGATAAGGGTATTCTCTTCTCGTTGAAAACTGCGTAGGATAAAATTCTGACTAGATGGATTACCAACTTGGACTCAAATTAACTGTTGTTTATGCATTATTTGTAAAGAAGTTATGTAATATCTTTTTATTCACTTTGGCATAGTTTTATTCAAAGCGCCTGGTGTTAGAGAAGAAAATCTGTTGCGGTTTTGTTTACTGGGTGGAAGAAGTTTAATTTTTGTAAGGAGGAAGGGAGAGTTTGCATATCTTAAAATAAATTATAACATTGATAAATGGTATTTGTATGTCTTTTTTCATCATCAAAATAGTGACTTTTAGACATTTTAACTTGTACGTTGATATAGATACATATGTATAGGTTATTTATTATTTATTTGAACTGAATCATATTGAATTAGATTGTGTCGAATCAGATTTATCGAACTATTGGGCTCGATCTGAAGTTGAGAAAAAGATAAACTTGAATTGAACTGACTCTTATTCACCCCTAGTGATAACCCTCCCTTCTTTGTTTACAGTTGAATTAACTTCTAACCGTTTAATTTCTTTTACCCAAAATTTTAGATCATGTGTGTTGTGTATTAGAAATCATGTTTGGTGAATCTTTGTTTAATTTTATATCTTTATTAGTTTTAGTACATGCAGGTGCCCTTCCTACGAATTTTCTCCTTAGAAACATAGAAACTTCCTAATCATGAAGAAAATGTATAGAATCTTCTTCTTGAAGCAACTATAAAAGAATATGAGGTATTCAAAGAATATGGACCTAGTATACCCCTAATTTTCTTGTGAAATGTTATTAATACATATTATGGTTAAGAGTGTCTCTTCTTCTAGATAACTTGCTGCATGTCATAAGATATCATTAACTATCCAAAGAATTTGTGATTGATTGTTATTAGCTAAATGTGTATGGTACATGTAGGTGTTTCATAGTTTCATGCTTCGAATTTTTAATCATCCATGCATCTAGTAAATCCTAATCTTTGACTCTAACTGCCACTTGATTGGGTAGATAGGAACTTGTATGTTGTTGGCCCCAAATAGATCAGTTGCTTTTGCTTGGTTGTTCATCCAATTGATGTTTACTCACCAGGAAAAAAATAATGATCACTTAAGCTTTGAATGAGTGATAAAATAGTAGAAATGCTTGAGCTACACTACACTGATGAAAAAAGTTAGATTTCTTTTTGTTGAGGCCAATTCTGAAATCATATATGAAGATGCTCCCTGCATTTATTTCAAGTAGATGTTTTGGTTTTTATTTCATGTTTGTCCTTTGATTCTTAGCTAGTTCACTAATCATGAATTTGTTTAGCTCAAGACTGAGATGAACCCACGTAGTGAAATCTGAAATGTACTGCTATCAATTAAATGGTTAAGTCTCTTCTTTTGATTTATTGTTTAGTTCATGTACCGCTATTGGCTAAATGCTTAGAATTTGTGACTGACGCAATGAACATTTGAGGTATCTTCTGTACAGTTACCTCTTTAGTTGGAAGATATTTACTACTTACATTCCTTTTCTTTGAAACTGTACAAAGAAAAAACAGTTGAAAGTGAAGGAAGAGATCAGGTGGTTGTGAAATCTTTTGATTTTGTGCTGAGATGAGAATCTCTAATTTTTGCAATTTTTATTTTTATTTTGATTTTAGAGCGTGATCTTTCATATTTTTATCTTTATTATGTAATTTTTATTCTAAAAATGTTAATGGTGAATGCTTTGTAGACTCTAGTGGATGCACTTTTTTATTATGTAATTTTTAATGGTGAATGGCTAAACATTGTAGTGGATGTAAATTTTTTTTACGCTGCAGCAGATGTAAATGTATTTATTGGTGCAGTGCGGCGTATGTAATTTTTTTTTAATGGAAGATGTCCTGTAGCGGATGTCCAGTAGGCTATAGCGGGCACTACGGTTCCTGTAGAAAAATTTAATCTGCATGGTAAATGGATTGCACGACGGGTGTAACGGGTTGACCCGGATCCGAAACTACTTTCGAATTCGGGTATGGACTTAGACCTGAAATCCAATAGCTTATTAGGTCTGCTATTGGATTCTGATATGTCTTATTGGATTCAGGTTTGGATCTTAAAAGATCCACCTGATAGTGACCTGTTTACAGGTCTACTCAAAGGTAATGCATGACGATAAAGGAAGAAGCAAGGACTTCGGATTTGTGTGTTTCAGCAGTCCTGATGAGGCAAACAAGGTTGTTGCCTGTCTGCATGGTAATCTCAATCTATTTTAACCTTACAATATTTTTGATATATTCTTTTTCCATGTTCTCCCTTATCAATCTTGTATTTTATGTAGGATATATGTTCCATGGGAAGCCATTATATGTTTTGACTGCCGAAAGAAAGAAAGATAGGAAGGCACAACTGAAGCTTTAGTACGTCCAACACTTTGGAGGAGGATTGACTGGCCCTCTAGCCCCATCTGGGTATTTATCTAGCATGTTGTTGCCTCATTTATCTAGTCTTATTACCCTCAAACCATGTATCTTGTTACGCAAGGGCTATCTTTCATGATTGACATGAAAGAAAAATCAATGAGCGGAGCGAAACTCATTCCTTGGTAGGTTGTTTACCATGCTTTCCTTCTTCTTTTTTCATTCAGGGAATACATGCTTAATGATGTGCCTTTATGTTTCACAAAAAAGAAAAAATTTCATCCTGGGTTAGAATTAAATCAAAACAAGCCTCTATAGATTTTGGCTGAAATGGTAGAATCATATCTCCCTCTTGTAAAAACATGTTTTTAAAAAATGATTAAAGTGAAGAATATGACCCTTCTCAAGGGTACATATGTGAAACTACTATCTCATACTAAAGACTTATTAGATATATCAAATCTGAAAGTTAGGTGAGTGTGATTTTTATGATAATTCTTACTATATCTATGTCTAAACTGTCTTGTCTATCTAATGAGCATGTTTTATTTTTGAGATAGATTTGTCCTTTTTATGTGAGTGGGTGGGAAGCTAGCTAGACTAATTTTGTGAAAGTGGAGTACCAAGGAATTGGTTTACGCTCAATTCTAGGGTCAACTCTAGGGTAAAGACATGAGATGAAGAATCCAAGCATACAATTTATGTTAGGAGCTTTTTAATTGTATTGCTGCTGGTTGAAAATTGATAATTTTCCTATCATGCTTGGGAGAGAAATGATGCATCTTTCATTCTAATTTTCTTTTTTTTT
The DNA here is from genome assembly GCA_036172225.1 of Cryptocoryne crispatula var. balansae. Taxonomy (NCBI): domain Eukaryota; kingdom Viridiplantae; phylum Streptophyta; class Magnoliopsida; order Alismatales; family Araceae; genus Cryptocoryne; species Cryptocoryne crispatula. The sequence continues at coordinate 43,086,384 of CM069921.1, forward strand.
CTGTTCAGGCATCATTTTTGGTCAAGGATGTTTTTCTTGATGCAGAGGTTTCTGAGATTGTTTGTATCTTCTTGTTTGTGTATATACTTCTTTATGAAATGGATGTTTACCTGTTCCGGGAACCTTCTTTTCTTGTGGTTCACCTTTTTTATTTATACATGGTCTCTACCATTTTTATTGATATGAAACAGATAACATATAAAAAATTTAAGAAAATATATACAAAGTACTAGAAGTAAATCAATTTGTAAGGTATTTAGTAGCAATATTTTTAAAAAAAATTAATTAAATTTTAAGAACAAAATTCAAATCTGATTTTTACTACCATATTTTAAAGTTATATTATTTACATCTTCTAAATTATATTTTTATATGTTTTATTTATATTTTTAAATTAAATTTTAGATTCATTATATGAATATGTAAGTTGGTTAAGATCTTTACGAATATGTTATGGAAAATAAAACAAGACAATATAAAAAATGAAGGTAAAAATATAAAAATATAAGGTTATCCTTGAATTTATTTTTAATGTACCAAACATACAATAGGGTTATCCTCTAAACTTATCCTAAGTCAAACCAAACTTAGGGTCCATTTGCTTCCCTATAAAATTAGATTCATGTGGAGGTTTTCAGAAAAGTAAAATTTTTGTAACCATTTGGTTACATGTAGTAGTGACGTGGCATATTTTGTTTTCCCAAATATGGCCAAAACCAAGGATTTTGGCATCCGTAAAAAAAGAGCGGAGGCCATTTTCCGGTAAGTTGTTTTTAAGGGGGTGTTTGGTTACATGATAATTTTTTGTACATTTTCATGATAAAAAATCATATTAAAATAAAAAGCGAATTAACTCATGACATAAAATTATCATGTTTGAAGGGATGCGATAACAAAAAGAGTAACTACCATATATAACCAAACAAAGTGGGGGACCACAAGAAAAAAGAAAGAGGTGAGACCTTTTTTTCTTTGAGAAGAAAATCACTTTCAAAATATAAAATTGTCAAGGTTGTCAAACACCTCTTTTAACAATTTTTCTTTTAATTTTTAAAAATTAAAATAAAAACCTCTATTATCATGCAACCAAACACCCCATAAGTATTTTCATCATGGACTTAATAAAATTATATCTATAAATGTAGAACTCTAATTTAAAAAATAATAATTTGTAGAGTACAAGCAAGATGAGTCTAAGTTAAAAAAAGACTAATTACAATAAAATGTTAATCTTAGTAGTAAAAGGAAACATATTTTATCAAATAAATTTTTATTTAAAATAATTAATTAAAGTTAAAGTGCTAATTTTATAAAAAATGTATTTAAACCATTTATTATGTTAAAAAAATTCATTTTAAAAATAAGCAAACTTATTTTGATGAATATAATATTATTTACTTATTGATGATACGGAAAACAATAATGTCATACTAGATTACAAATGATACACTTAAAAACAATTTAGAAAAACATTTTTTCTAGGAACTAATTAACTAATTAAAACTAAAATATTATCATTAAGGAAATGTGCATACATCTAACCAAATAACAAACTTGATTTTGGATTCAGTGGAGAAGTCACTCCACAGAAAACATATTAAAAAATTTTAGTTTTATATGGAACCAAATGGAATTTTAGTGAGATAGGATCAACCACAGGGATTGGTTTATCCCTATTCCAATCAATTTTATCCTGATACCGAACAATGCCTAAGGCCCTGTTTGGTACGGGGATAACCTAAGATAAGCCTAGTTTATCCTCAATCTCCTGTTTGGTATATACTTAAATATGAGTTTAACTTGGATTAAGTTAATCCAAGTTACCCCAAAATTATGGATAAATATGAGGATAAATCATCCCATCTAACATCTGGACTAAGTTGATCCCGAAAGATCATTTCGGGGATACGACGTCTGCCGGGGAGGGGGGGCGAGCAGGCGCTCCGTCTGCAGTGGGGGTCTATCCGCCAGGGAGGGGCCGGGGCTCCGTCCGCTGGGGAGGGGGGGAGAAGGTGCTCCGTCCGCAAGGGGTTCTGTCCACTGGGGAGGGGGCGGGGCTCCGTCCGCGGTGTCCGCCGGGGGGGGGGGGGAGCGGCGTCCGCGGGGGGGGTCCGTCCGCCGGGGAGGGGCGGGGCTCCGTCCGCGGCGTCCGCCCGGGGGGGCTTCGTGGGGTCCCGTCTGGCCGGGGGGAGCGGATCCGTCCGCGGGCGGGGAGTGGGGCGCGGCGTCCGTGGGGGGGGGGGGGCTCTATCCGCCGGGAATAAAATTTTTTAATATTATTATAATAAATTTTTTATATTTTTTGATTAAGTCAGTTTAAACGATTTGGTTTAATTTAAATCAGTTTAGAGGTTTTCCAAATTGAATCAAACCGAAAGGGGTCCCAAACCGAACCGAATGAGCTGACTCGGTTTGGTTTCTCGGTTTGAACCGTTTTGTGTCGACCCCTAGCTAGGAAGGGGGGGCGGGGAGCGGCTCCGCAGGGAACACTGTCCATCTTCGTCCGCCGGGTTCTGTCCGGAAAGGGGGCGGATTGAGTTCCGTCCGCATTTAAGTTTACTTTTATTTATATATTTAAATATTATTTTAAATTTATTATATAAATATATAAGTGAGTTAAGATGTTTATGAATATATTATAAATATTAGAATAAGATAATATTAAAATAAATATAAAAATTTAAAATTATTCTCGAATTTATTGTTAACATACCAAACATAGGATAGGATTATCCCTAAACCTATCCTAAGTCAAGCCAAACATAATGGGGATAGGATCAACCACACGGATTGGTTTATCCCTATCCCCATCATTTTTTTCCCGATACCAAACAACGCCTAAGTTAATTATGCAGTCTTCAATTGGTGTCAAAAGCACTCCAAGTGCTCTCAGAAGCATCTAAGCACTACCAAAGAGTGCAATGCGATTTTTTTCATGTGTTTTCCTATTTTATTTATTACTATTTTAAAATTTTGCAATCATGGGATAGAATATGGTATCTCGTGGTATTGCATTCTCAACGCGACTGGCCATATGGTTGCATCAAGGGCAAACTATCAAAAACTAAATTTATTCTTGGATTATACATTCTTACTCTTTAATGGCATATAAATCTGATGTCTAATGATGCTTTAAAGATGTGAGGTGTTGCATCGTCTTCCCCTTAAAATAAAATTTGTCAAAAAAATTTAAGTATTGACTTACTAGATAAGGTCAGATAGTTCCATTTCATGGTTTCATCCAATTCCCAAGGAGCTTCTTCTTCATGAAAGTGTTTCCATATTGTTTTGACAATCGGGATCTCAAGACTTTTAGAGTTGGCGTGTAGCTCATTTCTCAGTACATACCAAAATTGCCTTCAAGTACATATTTCTTGAGTTAAGACACATGAAAGATGTCATGTATATTTGTTAGTTCTGGTGGAAGTGACAATTGATAAGTTACTTCTTAAATTTTTTCTAATATATTGAATGGTCTAAATATATCTGGGTTGTAACTTTTTCTAATTCTAGCTGGGACTATTCATTTTCTTGAAGAGATTTTAAAAATTACTTTATCACTTGATTTGAATTATAATTTCTTTCTTTGTTGGTCTACATAGCTCTTTTGACAATCTTGGGTTATTTTTGACATTTTATGTGTCAACTTGATTTTGTATGCACTCTCTTGTACCAAATCAAGCCCAATGATTTGGGAACCATTTTATGTTATTTTCTAACATAGTGGTGATCAGCACAATCTTCTATATGGAGCTTCATACGTACGGTGGCATCTCTATACTATCATGATATCTATCATCGTATGTAAATTCAATAAAGTATACATTGTCATCCAATGAAAGTTTCCAATCAACAGAGTATGTTCTTACCACATCTACTAGTATCAAAAAAAAATTTATTTAGCATCTATTTGGCTATGATATGTCGTGCTCATATTGATCTAGGTTACTAAATAGTTTTGGAGTGCTTGCTAAATCATCAACGTAAACCTTGGATCTTGATATAAATAATTGTCTTGGGAATTCGTGTAATTGGGTGATGGCATCCATATATAATTGGGCTAAATTGCTAATTGTTTGTGTTTGTCAAATAGGCCAGAAGTGTGCAGTCTTGGTGAGCTTATCTACAACAACCTATATGGCAGTTTTTGCTTTTCCAGTCTTTGACTGTCCCATGACGAAGCCCATGATGACATCGTCCCATCTTTTGGTAAGATTCTATGTGAGTCCTACTAAGTCTGTCACGACCCAGATTTTTAACATGCACAACGGAAGATAATCTGTCGACGTAACAGGGAAAAATATCTATTTGGAACCAAACAAGACTAAACTAAAATCTAAAATCACAATAATATCTACCCATGAGTACAACAAGCATCTATCTAAGCAAATTGAATGCCAATAATGAATAAGTACTCCACTAACTTCTTGAATTCCAAAACACTACTACGCTTCTGTTGCACTAAACTTGTAATCTTGAAAATAATAATAACGGAAGGGATGAGTCACCACAGACTTAGTAGGGCTTACACCCGGACTACCTTACTATAATAATAATTCTCTATTGATATTATAGATAAATAACTGTTGGCATCAAATTTTTCCGCTTAGCTTGCTTGATACAAGTTTCAGTAATGCCAAAGCCGGTGCAGAAAATCTGATCCATATTCAAAAAATTCATGAATAGATGATGTAAACAGGCTTTGGAAATGCCTTGGCATGTCCTTACATTCTACAAATGGCCAAGATAATGTGCTCATTACATATCCCCGGTCAAGAGCTTCGCAACGGTGCCCAAAACATGAAAAATGGACACCGAAAGGCCAAAATGACCATTTTGCCCCTGACACTTTGGGACAAATTGGGACTCTAACATGGCATTCCAACTTTACCACATTGTCAATATTGTATAGAGCTAGGCAACACTCGAAACGGATCCAAAATCCTACCCCCGGATGAAGAGATATGCAAGAAAGAGCAAATCCGGACGGAAAGCCGTATGTTCTCGCACCGGGGGCATAATGGTCCGATTAGCTCTCGATCGACCCATGGGCTGAAAATTTCAATTTTCATGACCCAAAACTTTTATCTCATGAATATTTATGCATGAAAAATAAATTTGGCCAATGGGAGAAGGTAATTGCACTCAGATACAGATTTCGGCATTATCGACGGTCGAGATCGCACCGATCAGAGAAACTAGCTAAATTAAGAGATCCGTTGCAATTCAAGTGATCTAAACCACACATAAAGATGAATCATATGATCAATGGCCATCATGTCTTGATCTGTAATTTTTTGAAGTCAATTTGAGATTTATTTAATTGGTTTTGGTCGAAATTAATGCTAGCCGTTGGATCGGGAGCACTCTGATTAAACCAGGGTTAAACCTAACCCAAAATGGGCTAACCCAACCTGTCATAGCCGAATCCCATCCTCCCTCATCTGATGTGTGCGCAAGAAGCCCTAGAAAATAGGGGAGGGAGGCGCACCCACCTCCTCCTTTCTTGGTTGGTGGGTCCCACTCAACCACTTCCCTCAACCACCTCCCATGGCTTATCCCTATCTCTCCCTTGGTTCATCTTCATCCTAACTAATCCTACAACTAACCAAGCTTATCCTCATCCAAGCCTTGGTCGAACCAGCCTTCTTTCCACATGTCATGTGCGCACACCTCCTTGAAAGGAGGAGATGGTGCGCACCCTTCTCTCCCTCTCTTTCTAGTTGGCGCATAATCATCCTCAACAACCAACTATGGGTTATCCTTATCATCCCCAACCTCCCTTGAGTTATACTTATCTCCTCTCAACAACCTCAAGCCTTATCTCTTCCTGGAGATGGCGCCCCTCAGCCCCTATAAAAGCCCCCTCAGCTGGCCATGTGCAGGACAAGCTGATCACCCTGCGGAAGCCCTGCCTCTCCTCCCTCTACCCTGCTCCAAGACAGCTTCTCCTTGCTTGGACGTCTTCATCAGCAAGTCAGCAACCTCTCCATCCCCCTTGTGGTGTTTCAAGTTAATAAGAAGAAGGAGAAAAGGCCTCCCTCCAGCAGGCGCGCCAGCAGCAGGTGCAACGAGCCCACCTGATTGGTGTGCCAACTTCAGCAAGTGCAGCAAGCTCTCTTCATTCCTTTGCTCCATCCATCAACATCAGCAATGAGAGGACCCCCTTTTCTCATCCAACAGAAATAGAATAAGGGTTTGGTGGCACCTTCAGCCCATCATCTTCAACACCACCTGCAGTGCAAGAGAGAAGAAAAAAAAACTGGTGAGTTGAAAAAGTGTGTTCCGATGTAGCCTTTTAATTCAACTCTTCCCCTTCTCTTCTCTACCCCTATCCATGGTGGCATAACCTCTGAGTAATGCCCATTCATCCCCCTTTGAGTGCCCTTCACGTTTGTCTACAGAAAGCCCTAAGTGTACCCTCTATTTGGCCATCACAAAAAATAGCCCCTTGCTGCCCCTTAAAACAGGCCTCTGAACCAGCCCCTTTATGCACCCTTTTGGCCCTCCATGTTGGCCTCTAAACCTTCTACTATCATGCTTGGTTTGACCCCACTGATGGTCACTTGGACATGCACCTCCTGCCTTTCCCAATCAGGCCCCGAATGGCATGAAAAACAGGCCCCCTTGCTGGCCCAAGTTCTGCCCCCTTGTGAGCACCCATGTCAGGCCCCTTTGATGGTCACCTAGTTTGCCCTATGTGCAACACACCCAATACAGCTTCTACAGCACCCCCAAACAAACCAAACATCCTCTTTGATGTGTGGAAGGAGGATCGATGCTTTGAGACACTCGGAATCTGCCGGACGGACCGAGACTACTCGAGCGGGCCTTCAATTCTCATGCCCTTTGTGCATTCCTAAAACCAGTCCTAGTTCATACCTAAACCTACCCCTTGTGCAGTCCTACCAAAGCTCACCTAAACAGAACCTTAGCCAACCCATTCTAGCCCCTCTGAGGCTCACCTAGCCCGCTGCTACAGCAAGATGTCAAGGTGCAAAAATGGAGGGCAAATCAGGCCAACCGGGCCATGGAGGTGCAAAGCAGGCCCATTGGGTCATGAAGTTCAAAGCAGGCCGCCAGGACCCATGAAGCTCAAGATTGGGCCAACCGAGTTGACATAGCATGAAGACCAGCCCATTGTGCTGATGAAGCTGGCCCATTGGGCCTTGGACACTTAAAATAAACCTTAATTAAATCTGAAGGCAAAATGCCAAACTTAAATAAGGAGTTAGCACCACCACGTGGGTGCTCCACCTTGGGCAGCTAGCCCGGACACATATCCGGTATGTTGACCCGACGTAGGCGCGGGCCGGCTCCCGTTGCAGACGATCCTTCCCACTACTTGGAAAGTCAAAAGACTATGCCATGTAGGACAGGTAAAAATTCCACACCTATCGGAAAATAGGGCGGCATGCTGCCAAAATTTTCCTGGTCAAGTGGGATTTTACAACAAGGGAAGGACATTCACACATTTGCACTTTGACAAGCATTATTCTTGGCATATGAACTGCCACATCTGATGTATACCAGCATGAACATGAATATTCAATGAACATTTCAAGTGCCGAGTTGATTGCATGTGACTGGGCATCGACACTAGCCCGACAGACCAGATGGGATGCAACCCGAACAAGAGTTACTCAAATCTGAAGTTAACTTAATTAAATCTGAAAATACATTCAAATTAATCTTAAAACATGCTTAAAACAGATCATTAAAGCTTTAACATTCAACAAAAATCAGATTTAATACAATCTGGAAAAATTGATTCAATACACTTAATTTATTTGAATTCAAATGCTTAAACAAGTGCAAATCAAATAATTCACAACCAACTAAAAAGAACACATAAATAAAATATTAATGCATATGAAATTCATCTTAAAACATGTCAAATTCAGATCATTAACAATTTGAAGTTCAAGTTTAATTAATTTAAACCAAACTTCAAAACATTTAAAACATACCGAACACACCCGAATTGGTATGAAAACACCAACCGACATGAGAAAATCACATTAAAATGACTCAGCACATGTCAACTAAACTTAAACAAGTTAAATTGATCAACACATCTAAAATATCAAGTTCAAACAAAAAATAAAATGAACTTCAACCAATTAAAGTAAAACAAACCAAACAAATCAATCAAGCTCAAAACACTTAACATTCAAATCCAAGTCAAATCAAAATATGAAAATTAACATTTCAAACCACATCAAAATCCATTCTTAAATCAAACATGAATCAACTTCAAACAAAATCTAATCAAACTTGTTTGCATCTCATCGGGCCTGAAAGGCCGGGGCCCTTTGTGTTCTTTACACGTTGTGGATGTGCACGCTCTCAACAAACAAGATCGCTATGGCAGTTAATCAAGGGTGTTCGAGTGTTTGCTCGATGTAAATGAACATCGGATATTTGCACCATCCGATGGAGAGAGGTCAAAAAAATATTTTCACAGAACCCGAACCTTGGTTCTATACTCTTCAAATATCACCTGGACTATCTAGCAGTTTTTATGGTCTATCACCTATTTTACTAGAAAATTCAGGTACGATATTTTCAACATTCAAAAATAAATCTTTTAAACACATCTCAAAAATCAAAACGATTCCCGAGGTTCCCACAATAACCTATAAATTTAGATTATAATACATAGGACTTATACTAATTATATATCTCTGATTAGAGTGATTACAATGTCTTTCTACGACCCCATAGGTTAACATGATTCTATATGCACTAAAACCTACATAACCTGCACATTTAACTAAACTAGGTATGCATACATCACATCCACTTATCATAATGCAAAAGACACAACTGGACCACTAATATATATGCCAAAATGCATAACTAAACACTTGTCTGAGTAAACATCATGCTCCATTTGGACAATGTAGCCATGTCACAAAACTAGCACCACATTTACCATATAGTAGAAAGTAACATATAATAACTAAATCCCATAGTACACCTAGGCAGGGGCGTACTTAGGATAAACTGTAGTATTCGGGATCAAAGGATGCTCCGGATGCAACTAATCTTCGCTGCCCACGGGCCACTAACATAATTTTGTGAAGTGAACTTCCATCACAACGCAGATCACTGCATTACCCACATCTCACATAATGCAAGCATATAAATAACTCAGACAAATAACCATAAACATGCAATCGGCAATCCAAATATGAAATACATTGAAGGACACCCATGGCTCTATGTACCACATATTTTCATACTACACCATGATCTAGCACAAACTAGAACCATTCAATTATATGATGCATCTAAGTAGAATCATGCAAATTACAAACTAAATCACATGATTTGATAGTATTCTTTACTGCATAAATGAAACTAAATTAAACTCAAACATCACTATGCTTAAACCTTACATCAACTTTTTAACAAATCAGAATATATATATTAAAGATCACCGCAATGCAAACATGCTAAGCTAACTAGACTCAATCATGGAGACATATCTAACATAAACATCTAATATGGTGAATAATACATGATTAGTCAACCAATTAAATGTGCATGGTTAAACAAACTCTAACTATTACTAAGCATGTTAATAAACTGATCAACCCACTAATTTAAACTACTAACCAAGGTTAACTAAGTATGTTTTAACAGTTTAAGTAGTATATCAGAATGATAAGAATAGCCGAGATGCCTACCTTAACGACAATGATGAATGGCGCATGAAATTCCAAAGGGATTGATCCAGGTGAATAATATGCCACGGTCATGATGATGATACAAAACCGAATCGATGGTATCATAGCAATCTATTAGACTAAAGAAAATAAGATAAAATAGAAGAAATAGAGGGAGAGGAGTGATCGGATAAGAGAGAGAAATGATAGGAGAGAGAGAAAGAGGGGGAGATACTGGTGGTGGGAGGCTGCACACGGCGGCGCAACAGTGGCAGGAGAGTCAACACCAGAAGGTGGCGGCGGCATGCGGGTGTGCGCTCGCGCACAAGCACTTAGCGGTGACAGTGCAAGGGTGGTCAATAGAGGGGTCGAGGACTTGTAGCCGGTGACCGACGAGACGGGGGCCATGGGTGGATGAGGGTGGTGGCAGGTGAGGCATGCGGGACACTGCGGCAGACGGGGTCAAAGCAGCGGGGCCACAGGATGGCGGGCATTACGTGGATGGGGTGGTGCTCGAGCAAGGTCAACGAGTGCGGGTGGGTGTGGTGGCCAACGTGGACCGCGGCTGGGGGGTGCTGACGGGGTGGCCAAAGGGGGTGCTAGCAGCGGCGGGCGGCCAAGGCACACGGTCGCATGGGGGCTCGCGTGCACAGCGATTGTAGGGTCAACGGGAGCTGGTGCGAGCAATGGCGACGTTGGGCGAGGCGCATGGGCGTGGGGTCTGTTGACGTGGCTCGGCAGGGCTTGCGGCCTCAGGAGGGAGGCGATGAGGCGGCCGCGGGGTTAGCGGGGCAGGGTCAATGCAGCGGGGCCGTGACTGACGATGGCAATGGGTGGCTTCGAGGGCACCAGAGACTAGGGGTGTTCATGGTTTGGTTTGGTTTGGCTTTTGAGTATTTTTTCTCAAACCAAACCAAACCAAACTATCTCTCAAACCAAACCGAACCGAACCAAATTAATTCTGTTTGGTTTGGTTTGGTTCGGGTCAAACCATATTTTACTAAGGTATAGTAGATATATCAATATATAATTTTATTTTGTTTGTTTTAAATCATATTCTATTAAAATATTGTGTATATGTTTATACATTACATTAATTTTGTCTTAAAATCTCTTGAAACAAATTTAGTTTTATAAGAAAAGATGCATAAATACTATCTTATACATAACTTAAACTAAAATATTTAATCTAATTCGGGTTATTCGGTTTACTGGTTTGGTTTGGTTTGAAGGATCTTAGAAACCAAACAAAACCGATCGATAGTTCAAACCAAACCAAACCGAACCAAAGTACTGGTTTGGTTTGGTTTTTCGGGTTCAACCGAACAGTGAACAGCCCTACCAGAGACCGCGCACGAGGGCAACAGAGAGCGGCGAAATGAAGGAGAAGGCGGGTGGTAGCGACTGAGCGAGGGGAGAGTAACTCCGGAAGATGACGTCACAGAGAGAGAAAATGCCACGCGATGAGGGAAAAGGAGGAACTTAGAGAGGAAGAAAATGGCAGACGCGGAGGGGTGATGGAAACGATGGTTTTAGGGTATCCGAAGGTAGGAAAAAAATCAAAAACGATGAGGAGAAAAAAACAGAAAGGTATGAAGGAGAGAGAGCGATAACCGTAAAAAATATTAGTTACCATATTAATTATAATAATTAATATTTAATATTAAAAAATATACCCTAACATTACAAAGCCACCTTATGGTTGATAATGTTTTGCCTTTACCTGTGGGCTAGTTAAATATTTAAATACATATTTGCACAATCTTTTTCATGCCTAACCATCAAATAGAATTTCTTTGTAGTTTGGTATATTTTAATACTTCTTGAATGAATATGGTACTTTGATTTATGTGTCTCAAGTAATATTTCATTTTAAATTTTATTAATGAAATGTCTGGCCTCTTGTAGAAATAGATAACCATTGATATTTGATTAAATCCAAGATTATCCTTTAGTTGGTGAATATCTTCGTCATTTATGTGTCATGCAATGACTTTGTGTATTAATGAAGATTTTGATATAAATGTCTACTTTACAAGTCAATTATATATGATATAATTCAACATTTTTATAAATATTTTATTTAATTAATTAGATAAATATTTATTACTAGCTCTTATTAAATACGTACATCATAATGACGTCTTTGATTACATATAATGATAATTGATTCATGTTGAGATTATGAAATGAGATCATTCATCTGAAGGTATAGGATCTAAATATTTATAGTCATAGAATCATTGAGACGAGACATCAAAGATCCAGATAGATTAGTGTATGCAATATCTTCTCATATGAAGAAAATGGACAATCTCATTAGTCATTAGTGTGGAGACATTAAGATATACATATAGATGCTCATTAGTGAAATGAGTTCACTAAACTGGTCAAATTAGAAACTCTGAATAATATCTTATTGAATTGTCAATTAGGATTTTATATCATCATGATTATATGGTGTAAAATCCCAAAAAGAAAAGGAAAGAAGATATCTGGGAAGGAAACCAAGGGGTGTCTACTTTAAGCCTCTCTTTTGGTGACTTTGGAGGTTTAGTTTGTTATGGAGGTTTCCAAGAACTAAAGGCTCCAAGAAAGATAAAATGTAAGAAATGAAAATAGGAATAGGATCACCGACATCCCTTGAAGATGGGGAGATTGTTGGGTTTCAACTTCTCTTCTCTCGGCTAGCCGAAAGAAAAGAGCTAACTAAGTTCCTTTTCCTCAATCCAGTTGAAGCATCACTTTGGCCGGATCAACCTAAGAATGTCCATTACAAAACATGGAAACAAGTGAAGAAATTATTAGCACTGAAGATAGTGTAGTTGCATACTAAAAATCGAACATAAACACTCAAAATGTGAGAAACTGACCGTATTGGGACTAGATACCAACCCCTATTTGGAAAGTTTAAAGATACATGAAGATGAAAATGTATAGCTTAAAATATGCTAAACAACATGTAGATAAAAGCTAGAATTAAAAGGAATAGCAAAGGATCATACAAGAGGAGAAAAACCCCAAAAATAGACAAAACAGGGTTTGGCACTACAAGTTCCCACTTGATGGGGCGCTACCCTTAGCGACACCCCCTTGATGGGGCACTAGCTCCAGGTGCCACCCTAGTGGGGCACTGGGGTCTAGTTCTAGCAGATCTTTGGCCCTTCTTTGCGACTTTGCCTCAGAGTATCGGTTGACCTCCAAAACATCTAGAAGGCTCTTGAAGATAGGTATTTGGCCTTAGAAGAAATGTGAAGGATTAATGGGAGCCACCAAAGTTGTTAAAAAAATCTATTTTTTGGGAAAGGAAACTTGTTGGTTTTTGAGTTTTTGGAGAGGATTTTAAAATGATTTGAGTGCTTAGGGAGGGGTTGTGAGGCTTTGATTGTGTAGTGGTGACAAAGGGGAAGTGAAGTGGGGTAGATCCTCTTAAATGTTGAGAGAGATGGTCTTTTTTATAGCCAAAAGAGAGGTACTTTAAGAAATATAAAAGCCTTCTATAGTGTCCCTTCAGGTGTCAAATCGACCTGGCTAAGGTTTCAAACACCCCTCTATGGGAACCTTGATTAAATTCTCTTCAAAATGTGTTTTGAAAAAGATTTTGTTTTTTGTGTTTAAAATATCGACATTTAAGTTTTCTAGCAAAATAAGTGAAAGCTTATAAAGATACTAGATAGATAGGTGATATTAAAAGAGTATAAAATCGAGGTTTGGGTTCTACGAAAATGTTTTTGGCCCCTCTCCATCGGATGGTGTGATTATCCAATGTTCATTTATATCGAGCAACTACTTGAATACCTTTGATTAACTGTCATAGCAATCTTTTTGTCGAGAACATGCGCATTCACAACATGTAAAGAACACAAAGGGCACCATCTCTTTGGGCATCATGAGATGCAAGCAATTTTGGTTAAGTCTTTTTTTAAGTTTATTGAAAGCTTGTTGAGAATTTGATTTATTTAAGTCTGGTTAACATGTGTTAAGTCTTTTATCACGTTGGTTGGTGTTTTAATACCAATTTGAATGTGTTCGATATATTTTAATTATTTTGAACTTTAACTAAACTTGGTTAAGTTGAAGTCAATATTGTTAATAACTTGATTTTTTATTTTTCTTGAAATAAATTCTAAGTGTTTTGAAGTGTTTTTGGCATGTTTTACATGTCTTCTTTAAAAAGTTAACTCTCATTTGAGTTAAGTGTTTTGACTTAGATGTTCAAAATTGTCTAAGTGTTTTTCATGTTTGGTTAAGTGTTCTCCAGATGTGATTAAGTATGTTCATACTTAGTTTTAAGTTCAGTCTACATCAGTGGCGGACGCAGGTAAGGAGGTGTGGGGTCACGTGACCCCACTAAAGTTTATCATTTTCTTTAATAATGTTATGTTTTAACCTCCCCACCCCCTGTACGCCGTAACCTCCCCCCTCGTACCCGTACGCCGTATACCCTAACAGTGAACCTCTCTCAGAGATCTCCCGGTGGCTGGCCCTCCCCCGACCTGGTTTGTGACGCCTCCGCCGATGATTAGCCTTCCTCTGCGCCGTTGGCTACACCCTTCTGCATATCTATTTGCAGTCAACGTGCAATATCACCTGTGAGGGCTGAGGTTGCTGGCTGCGATTTTGGGAAAAAGTACGTCGTATCGAATCTCATTTGCTGTGATGTTTTACGGCGATTGATAGTGCATGACTGCTGATCGCTTAAGATAAGAGATCACTGAAAAATGCACTTTTCACGGTGAAATTTTTTTCAAATCTCCAACCAATTTTCAGGTATGTCTATATATATGAAAATTAACGTAACTTTGAACTAGTTATATATTGTTAATCGATTCTTGCTCTGTGTGTTAGAGTAATCCTTATTTAAAGCACATGACATCTTTTTTCTATCTTATGCGTATAATTTGTCACATATTTTTTAATTGATGTATACTTGTGTTTACTAGGATGGAGCGTTACTTTACGAGCAACGATTTGATTGAAAATGTGCAGTCACAATTGCAAGAGAAAGATCAACTATATTTGAGTACATTAGAATCAGATCCAGAGTTAAGGAAAAAAATATCAGATTATCATCCACGATGGCAAGATGATGTCAGAAGAGCATATTTATTGAAAGGTCCTTGCCAACCTTGCAATCACAAGTTTCTTTTAAAACTCATTAGTAGAAAAATGCGTAGATTTGTATCTACTTGGTTTGATGAGTATGAATCTTGGTTAGAAAATAACATTGCAAAAGATGCTATATTTTGCTTGCCTTGTTATCTATTTAAAGTAGATCATGGTAAACATGCTGGTGGTGATTCTTTTGTTTGTGAGGGGTTTTCTGCTTGGAATAAGAAAGATAGACTTGAAGTACATGTTGGTGGTCATAACAGTTCACATAATATAGCTTTAAAGAAATGTCAAGATTTGTTGATTCAAAAGCAAAGTATTCAATCAGCTTTCTCCAAACAATCAAGTCAAATGCAAGATGATTATAGAGTTCGACTGCAAGCTTCAATAGATTGTATAAGATTTCTTTTACGACAAGGGTTGGCATTTCGTGGACATGATGAATCTGAGCAATCTATAAACAAAGGAAATTTTCTTGAGCTTCTGAAGTTTCTTGCAGATCATAATAAATCTATTGATCATGTTGTATTGCAGAATGCTCCTAAAAATTTACAGATGATTGCTCCTCTTGTACAAAAAGATATTGTCAGTGCATGTGCAATTGAAATAACAAATGAAATCATTAGAGATTGTGGAGATGATCTATTTGCAATATTGGTAGATGAAGCTCGAGATGTATCTGGTAAAGAACAAATGGCTATAGTTTTACATTATCTTGATCAAAGATGTTTTGTTGTTGAGAGATTTTTGAGTATTGTTCATGTCACCGATACTACAGCTTTGTCACTAAAAGTTGCAATTGAGTCTATTCTCACAAAATATGGGCTGAGTTTATCAAGAATTCGTGGTCAAGGATATGATGGAGCAAGTAACATGCAAGGCCAATTTCATGGTCTTAAAGCTTTGATATTGAGTGAGAACAACTTTGCATATTACATTCATTGTTTTGCTCATCAACTCCAACTCACACTTGTAGCGATTGCTAAAAATCATGGTGATGTATCTTGGCTTTTTATAGTTGTTGCACAGGTTATACATGTAGTTGGATCCTCTAGTAAGCGTCGTGATTTACTTAGAGAAAAATATGGTGCCAATGTTGCAGATGCTTTGAGCCAAAGAGAAATTCTAAGTGGTAAAGGCTTAAATCAAGAATTGAGTCTTAAAAGAGATGGTGATACTCGTTGGGGATCTCATTATGGCAGTCTCATAAATTTAACTACCATGTTTTATTCTATAGTTGAGATACTTGATGATATTTATCATATGGGAACTTTAGAACAAAAAGGTGAAGCCCGTGGTTTACTACATGCATTAAAGACATTTGATTTTATCTTTCTTCTGCATTTAATGACAAAAGTGTTAGCAATTACAAATGAGTTGTCATTGGCTTTACAAAGAAAAGATCAAGATATTGTCAATGCTATGTCTCTTGTAGCACTTTCTAAACAAAGATTACAAATTATAAGAGATGAAGGATGGAAAAATATTCTTCACGAAGTTTGCTCATTTTGCGAGAAAGAAAAAATTATTATAGAAAAAATGGAGGATAAATATTATTTTCCAGGAAAATCTCAACGTAGAGCTCCTTGTGTCACAAATTTTCATCATTATCAAGTTGAATTATTCTACACTATTTTGGATATGCAACTACAAGAGCTGAACACTCGCTTCAATGAAAGAAATACTGAACTGCTCATTTGTGTCTCTTGTTTAAATCCCACTGCTTCATTTTTAGCATTTGATAAAGATAAGTTGGTAAAATTAGCTGAATTTTATCGTGTTGAGTTTCCAAGGATGAATGATCTTGTATTACTCCATAATCAACTCGAGAACTGCATTTATGATATGAGATCAGATGAAAGATTTTCCAACTTACTTGGAATTGGTGAACTTGCAAGGAAATTGGTGGAGACCAAGAAACATATTGTATATCCAATGGTATATTTACTCATCAAGTTGGCTTTATTATTACCAGTGGCTACTGCAAGTGTTGAAAGAGTTTTCTCTTCAATGACATATCAAGAACAAGCTACGGAATCGGATGTGTGATGAATGGATGAATGATTGTCTAGTGACATATATTGAGAAAGATGTATTTGAGAATGTCAGTAACATTTGTATTATTGAGTCATTTCAAAATATGAAAACTCGTCAAGTTTATTTGTAAGAAAAAATATTGTATCAAAAAACTTTTCTTTATCTGAAAATTTGTTCTGATGTTTATATAAATATATAATATAAATTATTATTAATTATTTAATTTAGTGACCCCACTAAGTTGAAATCCTGGATCCGCCACTAGTCTACATCCCATCTGGCCCATCAAGCTAGCATTGATGCCCGTTCACATCAAGTCAACTCATCATTGAAGTTCACAACATTTGTTCATGTCCAAGTACATGGTACATAGGTAGTTCATATGCCTAGTTCATCAATGTCAGAAGTTCATATGCTAGTCAAGAAAATGACTAAGTGTTGAAATCTTCAACCTATCAAAATAGATTTCCTTCCCAAGGTGTAAACTATCACAAGATCAGGAAAATTTCGACAGCATGTCGGCTTTTTTTTTTATCAGTGTGGAAATTTACCCATGCTATATCGTTAAGTCTTTTGACTTTTACACAGTTGGAAGGGTTTGTCCGCATAGGAAGCACGTCCCATACGTATGCTCGGGTTAGCGTACCGGAGTTATGTCCAAACTACCCTCCTAATGGAGCATCCAGTTGTGGACTAACTTCTTAACTTAGTTTTTCTCTAAAACTGAGGTTAGCATCCAGAGGTGGACTAATTTTGCATACTTATTTTTTTAGGTGTGAAGCCTAAGACAGATCCTAGTTGCGGGTTAACTCCCAAGACATACTTTTTTTAAGACCAAAGCTTGAAATAGCACCTAGTTGTGGGCTAATTCCTTAGACTAAGTCAAATTTTAGTGTGAAGCCTAAGGCAGTGCCTAGTGTTGGGCTAACTCCTCAGACTTAGTCAATCTTAAGGTTCAAGTTGAAGTGTCTAGGGCAGCATCCAGTTGTGGATTAACTTCCCAGACTTAGTCATTTTGTCCATTGCCTAATGGGCCAGTTCATGTCTCATCGGCACAATGGGCCGGTCTTCAAGTCCTTGGGCCAAAGAGGCCTATTCTTGTCTTCATGGGCCAGCAAGGCCAATCCTTGCACTTCAAGGCCAGCTTCACAACCTATGTGCTTTAGCCATTTTTATGCTTTTTTAGAACAGCAGCAAGTGATAGGAAACCTCCAAAGAAAGAGCTTAAAGAAGGACCTGCTTTTGGTGCCATTTTGGGACCAAGCTAAAGCTGTCCAACGGAGCCATCGAAGGGGCATACAAGGACATGATTAAGGTGTCTTGGTAGGCCAAACATAGGCTGAAAGTGGGCTTATGGGGCGTTTGACTGCATGATAATTTTTTGTACACTTTCATAATATAAAATTATATTAAAATAAAATTTGAACCAACTCATGACATAAAATCATCATGTTTGGAGGGATGTGATAACAAAAAAGAGTAACTATCATTCATGACCAAATAATGTAGGGGACCACAAGAAAAAAACAAAGAGGTGAAACCTTCTTTTTTGTTTAAGAAGAAAGTCACTTTCAAAACATAAAATTATCAAGGTTGTCAAACACCTCTTTTAACAAGTTCTTTTACATTTTTTAGCAATTAAAATAAAAATCTTCATTATCATACAACCAAACACCTTATGAAGTTTGGCTACTGCTCAGGTGGTAGGAACTTGGACTATTTGGATGGCCAAATAGGGAAACCAAGGGGCTATTCAAAGAAGCCTGATTAGGGGATCAGACAAGGGCTGATCATGAGAAAGCTTAAGAACACTCAAAGGGGCCTGAATAAAGATATAAATGGGGGTGCTTTATGACCTATTTAGGTGACCATCATAGGGGTTAAGCAGGTGTTAGTTTCAAAGCCATCAAAGGGACCTTATTTGAGTGTATTCTAAAATATGTCTAATTGGACAACGAAATTGGTCGAACATGGCCTGATTAAGGTAGGTTCAGGAGCCTAATTGACTGAAGAAGGGGTGGAAACAAGGTTTTTGATGTTGATTACAGCAGATGGCTGTTTGGAGATGGATGGCCAAAGGGGCTGCTTATAAGCCATCTATGGGATGTGCGCACATGGGCAACAAGGAGGGTCCAAATTGGGACAACAAACGGGCTGATTGAAGGGCTCAAAGGGGCAAATTTCTAAGAGTTTATGTAATATCTGATGTTTTTTTTAAATATAGATTATATATATCACCCTCCCATTTTTATCTTTTACTTTTTCCTTTTACCCCTCCTTTTCCCAATTTTCACCACCACTGAAACCTCCTTTTTTTTATTGCCCTAGCCACTAAGGGTGTCAACTGAGCCGGGCCAGCCCGTTAGCACGTTGAGCAGCCCGTCTCAAATGACACGCGGGCCAGCCCGTTAGCACGTTTAGCTTAGTTTTCAAGTTGCTGAGAAGCCCGTGAAATAAATCTATATGCATGCTGGGTTGGAACTGGTTGGAGCGGGCCCTGAGCAGGGCCATGCTCATGCAGCCCGTCATACTGAATAAGTAACGTTAGTGATTAGATTAACGTATTTGAAAATGAATTAGTTTTAAATCTTATATTTTAAAATGAGATAATATTAAAATTAAAATTGATATAGAGGAAATAAATTTATACATGTTATGCAGTTATGTAACATGGTGTGTAATGATTGAAAGTAAAATTTTTGAAATAATTTTAGTTACATATTTTAAGTTATTAAAAATTACATGTTGTAGTAAAATTTTATTTTACCACCTATTAATAGTAATAATATTATGAGATATACTTTTTAAGTTTCTACAACTTAAATAAGACAAATTTTTAATTTTTAATAAAAAATCGGTGAATTTAATTCAAATTGACCAGGTTTGATGAATTCCATCAATCTGCATCAGCCAAAATATGTCTAATTATAAATTTTTAATATTAAAATTAAAAAATGTAAAAATAAAAAATAAAAAAATCATTATAAATATGAAAGTTAATTAAATAGCATATTTTTATTTTTATATTATATTGTACATATTTAAAAATAATTTAATTAAATAAAATTTTGTAATTATATATTAAGCTAATTATAGTTATTTTATTTTAAATATGTTTAAACCTTTAATTTTTATATAATACAAAAGAATAGTTATATTAAGGTATATTTTTTACATAATAATTTAAACATCAACTTTTAGCTGAATTTGATTAAACGTTATATACATATTGTATGGTTAGAATTTATTTAAATATATACATAATTAGTATTAAATAAAACAACTTGCAGAAAGTTTAATTTTTATATTTTAGATATCACAAATTTTTTTGTCCATTTTTTATGGTGCCACTATTTCATTTTGTAATTGATGCGTAAAGTCATCTGTATCGGATCATATATTTGACCTTCATTGTAAATGCATTTAGGATTGGTTTTATTAGATTTTATTTTTCAACTATTCTTTTCTGGTTTGTGGATTATTGATATATCATCATTTTTTTTATTTCTCATGTTACAACGTACAACAATTCACGGATTCACGGATTTTATTTTTTTTATGATTTTTTTTATAGATTCTATATTTTATAATATTATAAAATTTACAAATTTTATTTTTTTATTTTTATAAATTTTTTTACGTGACGAAAACTCAGCCCGTTGGGTTAATGGGCTATGACGGGATTTTGGAGGGTTAAAACCCATTTACACAACACAAACCCGTTGGGCCTTATACATGGGCTTGGGCTTGGGTTTCAAATATGTGGGCTGAAGTGGACTTGGGCCGGGCCAGCCCAAGCGCGGCCCATTGACACTCCTACTAGCCACCTCTTTTCTTCCTAACCTGCAACAGTGCCACCTCTACCGCTTTTCCCCCTTCCTCCCTCGATTTTTCTCCCTCGCGAGCACTGCCCCGCTGCTCTTCTTCGCCTCGTTGTTCGCTACAGCTTGCCTCGTCGGCGCCTCTGAGTTCAGATCACCTCAGTTCCCGGGTGGAGGGAACTCCCGCAGTCCCCAACCGGAGCGCGCCACGTCGAAGGTGGCGTAATGTGCCACCACGGACCGACGGAGCCACTGCCGGATAACGGAAGTGCGCTGACGGAGAACGTCGTCGAACGGCCGTCGACGATGGGGAAGCGGCGTGAAGCCGTCGTTTCCGAAACGTCACCTCAGTCATTAATGTATGTTCGACGCCGATTGAGACATGCTTAAAGAATAATATTTTTATTATTGGAACTCGGTGATGGTTGGCGGTCACGCGGTAGGGTCTCCCACGACGCTCAGTACATACCCGTCGGTATTGGGTATTCGAATGCTCGGTAGCGGGTCAGTGGAACGTCGGTATACCACTGATTGGAACACTCGGTGGTGGGAGACAAAACACTCGGCAGCGACTATTTCAGGTCTCGGTAGTGCGCCACACAAAGTCGGTAGCGTTTGTCTAGACGCTCGGTAGTGACTACTGCAGGCGTCGGTAGCGACGGTCAGAGTTCGGTAGCGTTTTATAAACGCTCGGTAGTGAGACAACGTCGACTCGGTAGCGCGGCTTCAGACAACCACTCGGTAGCCTATTTTTAAACGCTCGGTAGTGATACATAGACGGCTCGGTAGGGCGACTTCAGACGACGGCTCGGTAGAGACTATTTCAGTTCTCGGCAGTGCACTATTTCCTGGTCGGTAGCGTTTGTCTAGACGCTCGGTAGCGACTACTGCAGGCGTCGGTAGCGACGGTCAGAGTTCGGTAGCATTTTATAAATGCTCGGTAGTGAGAAGACGTCGACTCGGTAGCGCCGCTTCATACAACCGCTCGGTAGCATTTTTTTAAACGCTCGGTAGTGATACATAGACGGCTCGGTAGCGCGACTTCAGACGACGGCTCGGTAGAGACTATTTCAGTTCTCGGCAGTGCGCCATTTCCTGGTCGGTAGCGTTTGTCTAGACGCTCGGTAGCGACTACTGCAGGCATCGGTAGCGACGGTCAGAGTTCGGTAGCGTTTTATAAACGCTCGGTAGTGAGAAGACGTCGACTCGGTAGCGCCGCTTCATACAATTTTGACAAATGGAAATGGCGGGACAGGAAATGATTCATGCCTCCGTGGTTGTCTGAAGCCCGCAGGCTCAGTAGTGAGCTACTCAGGCGGTAAAAAAAATTTTAAATCTTTGAAAAATGGACAAGCGGGAAAGGAACTGATAAGACGGTAGCGGCTTGTCGGAGGCCCGGTAGCGTGTCAAGAAGGGTTCGGTTACGCGGCCTCGACGGGGCTCGGTAGGGCTTCTACCATATTCGGTAGCGGCTCGTCGACTGAGGTCAAGGGATTTTCAGGCATACTAAAGGCGGGAAGGAAGGAAAGATGTAGAACGCTTATCCACATTTCGTCGATTCCACTTTTCGGAGCCCTATTCGTCCGGGAACCTCTTGGCAAGAACTAGCGAGCGGCGAGCACCTTCTTCCCCCTTCGAAGAAGTTCATTCATCGCTGTCTTCCACTCATCATCTAGAACCAGGTTTTTTGCGGCGCGTGTAGTTTTTTTTCAACAACCGGCAAACCTTCTTCGAAGTTGGAGTCTTCCAACAGAATCTTGCCGCCGCTCGTTGTTCCTCGCAACCGGCACTCATTCATCGCCGAAGAAGTCCGAAGCGTGCACCGTCGCCTAGTACGAAATATGCAAGGTAACCCTTCGAAGGTGTTTTTCATACTCTTTATATGTTGTCGTCGCCCTCTACACATGTATTTCTTGGAAACGCCTTTGATTACAGACATGGAAGCGGCCCACGAAATGGCGTCTACATCCAATGTTGTAGGAGCAAAAGCAGTGCATGTGCTACACTGATGTTCATTTGCTTACTATCGCACGCAGATTGCTACCATTCCGTTCAAATAGGTACACAGAGACCTCCTTGCATAGACTCCTTTCGGCAGTTTTATTGATATGCCTGAATACGAGTTCAGCACATCCATGATCCGCGAAATCCTCCTACTTTACGAAGGCGGTGGAGTTTTCAACATAAATGGGCAAGAGTTAAGACTACGGTCGAAGGATGTGGCCCTTATTTTGGGGTTACCCGATGGCGGTGAACCCATCCAGTTGGACAGCAGACGGAAAACCCAACTGGATGATATGTTCCCTTTATGGGTAAGTGCCAGCAGAGGTGGCATCTTTAAATTAATTGGAAATCTTATACAGTCCAGTGATCCGGTGGATGTCAACACAACGGTGACACTGTGGATAGCATTCATGTTTTCATGTTTTTTGCTCCCGAATTCAAATAGAACATGTCAGAAGCAGCTTCTATATTACGTACAAGATATTGGTTCCATAGGTGGTTACAATTGGGCCAGCTATGTACATAGTGTCTTGCTGGACCGCATGGATGACGTTGCACAAAAAATTATGGCCAACAAGTCCCCACCCTATCTACTTGGGTATGTGGCCGTCATACCTGTAAGTATACAAAACCATTTACGTAGTGTTTCTTCTTATCATATTTTGTGCGTTGGTCTCACACGTCTTACTGTCGAATGTTTATATACCAGGCTTTTATATTTGAACATATCAGCGGGTTAACACAATTCTGTGGGAGAAATGCTCCATGTATTTTTAGTTGTAACATGGCGCCCTTAAAGAATAAAGTGGAATTTACGGATATACTAAAACAGATCACAGGACGAAAGTATACAGTGAGTTTGAATTTGTATACATGATAAATACATCTTAGGTATGTTGTTCTTAATGTTCTTATTAGTATTGCCTACACAGGTAGTTGTAGATATTGTAGACGAGGTACCGAGCGGATCAGGAATTCGCAAGGAAGTACCTACCCCCAACTTGGGTGATATACTGTACAGGTGTCAACAGCTTGACAAACAATTTGTCATGGAGAGACAAAAGAGGACAGAATAGGAGCAATTCATTAGAGAAGGATTTGCCCAATTCCAAAAAAGGATTGATGGCTTCGCTGAAGATTTGGCACAGGAGCGAGAAAAGAGAAGAGCCCTGGAGAAAACAGTCGAAGAAAATATTTCCAGAGTAAAAGACCATCAACCCCAGCCCTCGTCTATGTCTGATGACATTTTCCGTCATGTACAGCAGGAGGTCGATATGATGAGGACCGCAGCCTCCAAAGATTGTGAACGGAGGCGTCAATTTGATGCTACACTTTCTGCGGGACTGGAGTGTACAAGGGATCTGATGTCTGAATTGTTTGACATCCCTTTGGAAACTACAGATACCCAACAGTCCCCCCAGTCGCCTACTCAAGTTGTAAATGAATTGTTGTGTATAGCGAAGAGGGTGAAGGGGAGGACTGGACGAATAAGATCCATATGGTTACAGTCACCATATGAGGCTCAACCACAACCCCTTGGGATCCAGCCACCTCCACCGATGGAGACTGCGCCCATACAACAGATTGTATTGGACAGTGCGGCCATGCCACCAGACGAAGTGGAGACCATCCCACCTCCCCGCAATGAACCCAATAAGGGAGGTAGAAGAATGGGAGGTAAAGGAAGGGGAGGTAAGGGAAAAGGTGGTAGAGGACGAGGAAGTAGAGGAAAGGGTGGCAGGGAAAACGATGCAGCGGTTGTTTCAGCGGTTGTTTCGGCCGAAGATGAAGGCGTCAATCCTGCAGATTTTAAAACCATCCTCGACCGCATTCCTGAGGAACACAGACAAAGCTGCCTCGAGTGGTTAATTAAGCCAAGGTTAGGAAGTCATGTAAAGTTATCTGCAGTTCACTATTTTATTTACATATGCTCATTCTCTGTCGAATTGACCCTATGAATTCTTTTTTCAGGCATCTCGATGATATTTTTACATACACATATTGGCGAAATTATGTCAGTGCCCACGAAATAGCTGAGTTGTTCAACGTCCGATCATACGTATCAGAGGGGTCACTGGAGGTGTACTTGGATATGTTAAAGAAAAAAATTGAGGCTCAACCTGATGATTATCGAAAAGTCAGGTTGTTGCCATCATCAGTACTTGTTCTCAACAGACAGCCCAACGTCATCTTCGACAGTCAACACATAGAATGGATGCAATTTGCATTCCAAACCAAAACTGTCGATGAATTCATGGAGACAGAGCGCTTCCTCCTAGCCTGCCACAATGAGGGTCATTATTTTCTTATCTCATTGGATGTGCAGGAAAAACGCTTCTCGGTATACAACTCCATCAACGGCCATCCGAAGTACACACCTGGTATTAAGGTCGCAGTGAGTATATCATAAAACCCAAGTGCTATGAGTTGATTTAGGCCCTTGCACTTCAATACTTCATTTAGTTCCTCCAATTGTGTAGGTCAAAGACTGGAAGAATATAGTTCGAAAAGTTTTTGATCTTGACAGCATTATGAATTGGCCGGAATTCTATGAGATGGATTGTCCGCAACAGCCATCTGGGAGGTATGTAATCCTTTTTGCATCCTTATTAGATGAACTAATTACACAAAGGAGGGTACTGACCATACATCCTCTCTAAGTCAGCGTTAACTGCGCCATATATGTGATGTTGTTTGCTGAAGAGCTAAGTGCTAAAGGTCGCCTGATGCGACAGTTCACTGAGGAGGAAGTAATAAATGTGAGGGCAGATTTAGCCTTACGTACGTGGAAAATGTCTGTTGCTGGTGAGGGAGCAGGGGAGGTCCCGACGTAGTAAATGTCAGTTGTAAACATTCATTCATTCATTAATTCATTCATACAGTTGTAACACATTGTAAATGTCAGTTGTAAACATTCAATCATTCATTCATTCAGTTGTAACACATTGTAAACGTCAGTTGTAAATATCCAATCATTCTAAATTAATAAAAAATTGCAATGTGTTTTGTGTTTTCGCACATGGTTAGTCGGTAACGACGAATGTCAAACCCGCTACCGAGCGGTGACCGATGCGCTACCGGGCATTGATAGAGCCGCTACCGATCTCTTCGCGATGCGCTACCAAGCACCGACGGACCTGCTACCGAGCTCTGACCGACGCGATACCGAGCACTGACAGACCCGCTACCGAGCTCTGACCGACGCGCTACCGAGCACTGACAGACCCGCTACCGAGCTCTGACCGACGCGCTACCGAGCACTGATAGACGAGCTACCGAGCAATGATAGAGCCGCTACCGAGCCCTGACAGACCCGCTACCGAGCTAACGCCGCTAACGACGAAGTCAAACCCGCTACCGAGGCCTGACCGACGCGCTACCGAGCACTGACAAACCCGTTACCGAGCTCTAACCGACGCGCTACCGAGCACTGACAGACGAGCTACCGAGCAATGACAGAGCCACTACCGAGCCCTGACAGACCCGCTACCGAGCTCTGACCGACGCGCTACAGAGCACTGACAAACCTGCTACCGAGCTCTGACCGACGCGCTACCGAGCACTGACAGACGCGCTACCGAGCAATGACAGAGCCGCTACCGAGCCATGATAGACCCGCTACCGAGCTAACGATGAAGTCAAACTCGTACCGACCGGTGACGACAAAGTCAAACCCGCTACCGACCGGTGATGACGAAGTCAAACCCGCTACCGACCGCTAACGACGAAGTTAAACCCGCTACCGACCAGTGACCGACGCGCTACCGAGCCCTGATAGACCCCGCTACCGAGCTAACGACGCTAACGACGAAGTCAAACCCGCTACCGAGGAATGACCGACACGCTACCGCGCCTTGACATAGCCGCTACCTAGCTCTGACCGACGCGCTACCAAGCTAACGCCGCAAAACATCGAATGTCAAACCAGCTACCGACCAGTGACCGACGCGCTACCGAGCTCTGACCTAACGCTGCCAGACCTGCTAAGAGAATATAATATTTCCAGTTTTCGTATTTCATCGGGCTCAGATATCTCCTTGGCTTTTTAGGGTTCTTCCCCACCGACACTCCACCATCGCTACAGAAGCATCATACGACGCGGCCCTCTTCCTGTCTACTGAAGCACGTGGACGATCTCCCACGGATTGGGTTTCGCAGACTCGCAGCCCAGATATGGACGCCGTGTAGGAAACATCGACTACATCCACTGCTGTTGGGGCAACCAAGGTACATGTAATACACAGATGTACTTTTGCGTACTATCGGAGAGAAATTGCTGCCATTCCTTTCAAACAGGTCCACAGAGACCTCCTTGCACACACTCCATTCGGTAGTTATCTTGACATGCCATTATACGAGTTCAGCACATCGATGATCAGGGAAATCCTTCTACTTCACCAAGGTGGTGGAGTTTTTATCATAAACGGGCAAAAGATCAAAATATGGTCGGAGGATGTGGCCCTTATTTTGGGTTTACCAAATGGCGGTGAACCTATCCAGACCGACACCAAACAGAAAATAGAACTGGACAAACTATTCCCCCATAAAGAAAGTGCAAGCAGAAGTGGCCTCATAAAGTTAATCAGAAGCCTTGTAAAGTCTGATGATCGAAAGGATGTCACCATCACCGTCTCTCTATGGATAGCATTCATGTGTTCATGTTTTTTGCTCCTGACATCAAATAGAACATGTCCAAAGGAGATTCTATATTACGTACAAGATATTGGCTCCATAGGTGCTTACAATTGGGCGAGCTACGTACATAGTGTTTTGCTGAGCCGCATAGATGATGTTGCAGAGAAGATTAAGGCCAATAAGTCCCCACCCTATCTGCTTGGGTGTGTGGCCGTCATTCCTGTAAGTTGGCGTAATGTTGGCCAATCATTGTTCTTTATGTAATTGATAGGCTGGTATCAGTAATGTGACTATTTTCTTTGAGCATATAAGCGGCTTGCCAGAATTTTGCGGGAGGACTATTCCATTCATTTTTAAATGGAACATGGCTCCCTTGAAGACCAAAGTGGACTTCGCTGACATAGTACGACAGATCACAGAAAATAAGTATTCGGTGAGTTACAACATTTCAACATGATATGTATGGATGTACTCATGTATGGATGTTGTTCATGCTACGAGTACTATTGCTTGCACAGGTTATTGTAGATATCGAAGCGGAGGGACCGGGTGAATCTGAAATTCACTCGGAAGTACCGACCCCTGAATACGTAGAGATAGCTAAGAAATGTCAGACACTGGATCAAGAACTTGCCCTGGAGAGACAGAAGAGGGCAGAATTCGAGCAACTTTACGCTCAAAGAATTGCGCAATACCAGAAGAGGCTTGATGGGTTTGCTTCTGAGTTGGCAATTGAGCGTGTCAAGAGGGTAGCACTGGAAAAAAAATTTGAAGAAAGTATTGGGACCGTTGAACTGCAACACTCCAGCAAAACTTATGTAAATTTCTGTCATCTAGAAGAGGAGGTTCAATTCTTAAAGACTGTTACCTCGAAAGAGAGTCAACGGCGCCAAGAATTGGAGGATACATTCACTGCCGGGCTGGAGTGCACGAAGGAATTAATAAGCGCTATTCGGGTGCATTCAACCTATGATGCACAACCCCTGTCGCTCCTACCACCTCCAGAGATGAAGGCTACACCAATGGAGACCCTACCACCTTCCCATGTTGAAAGTGATAAAACATATGGAGGTAAGGGGAGGGGTGGCAAGGGCAAGGATGGCCAAGAGAAGAGCGGCCGGGGGAAAGGTGGTCAGGGAATTCCGGTCGAGAGAAAGGGTGGCCGGGGGAGCAAAAGGATCATGACCAGTTATAAGGATGCGGAAATCATCCTACATTGCATGACTCCGGACCTCAGACGAAGCTGCCTGCAGTGGTTAAATGACATCCAAGATATCAAGTAAAATTTCGGCCACTCCTATAAGTAGCTTGCATACTACAATCTGTGTCCATAACATTAATTTACCTCATTTCAGGGCACTCTCTAATGTTGTCACGTACACGAAATGGTGGAATTTCGTTGATGTCCAGCAAGCGATTGCGCTGTTCAATGTGAAAGAGTTTGTGTGTGCTGGGTTGATTGAGGTGTACTTTGAACGCCTCCAACAACAAATCCAAGCGAACCCCCAATGCTACCGAGCTGTTAAGTTGGTGCCTCCATCCACTTTAGCACACACCAAACAGGCTTCGTTTAGGCTGGCCTGCCGCATAGAGTGGATGAAAGCAATCCTACAAACCAATTCTGCAACCGACTTCATGAATACGGACCGCTTCATCATAGGGGGCCACACCGACAGTCATTTCTTCATCATCTTAGTTGAGCCTACGTTAAAAAGCTTTAAAGTTTACAACTCCATGAACGGCCATGCAAAGTACACGCCATTAACGAAGCGGGCGGTGAGAATGTCATGTAACATAGCTCCCATGATTTTTTATTATGACACAGTTAATGAAATTGTGCTCATGCGTGTAGGTTGCAGACTGGAAGGGTCTCTTAAGAACGCTCTACAACCTCGACAGCATCATGGAATGGGCGGAAACGTATGGAATGGACTGCCCACAACAGCCATCAGGGAGGTATGTAATTCTCAACCATCCTTCTCCTTCCTAATTTAGCGCACAAGGTAAGAAAGCTACTGAACATACAGCCTATCTGTGTCAGCGTTAACTGTGCAATATACGTCATGATGTTTGCCGATGAGCTCAGCGCAAAAGGAAGCCCACAGTGGAATTTCATAGAGGACAATGTCATCAAGACAAGGGCAGACCTGGTGTATCGTGTCATGAAAACCGCCGTTACGGGTGAAGGGGTTAGGAGATCAGGGGATGCTGAATTCCGGTGACATCCATGGACAATTGTAATATGTATGAAGTGGAACTAACGAGTAGAAGTGCTTGAAGTGGAACTAATGAGTTACATCTGTCTATTCTAAATGTTTAAGTGCAATTAAAAAGTTGCATGTTTTCATTCAGACTACGTCGCTGACAATGATGTCTACCTTCATTGTCATGACTCCTGACAGATGACATTCGCTACCAACCAATGACCAATGCGCTACCGAGGCATGTCTGGATGCCTACCGAGTAACTCGCTGCCGAGAGATGAGCAGTCCGCTATCGAGGCCTTTCTGGAAGCTACCCACCGAGGAGTAACTCGCTGCCGAGAGATGAGCAGTCCGCTACCGAGGCCTGGCTGGATGGTACCCACTGATGAGTAACTCGCTGCCGAGAGATGAGCAGTCCGCTACCGAGGCCTGTCTGGACGCTACCCACCGACGACTAACTCGCTGCCGAGAGATGAGCAGTCCGCTACCGAGGCCTGTCTGGACGCTACCCACCGACGAGTAACTCGCTGCCGAGAGATGAGCAGTCCGCTACCGAGGCCTATCTGGACGCTACCCACCAACGACTAACTCGCTGCTGAGAGATGAGCAGTCCGCTACCGAGGCCTGTCTGGACGCTACCCACCGACGAGTAACTCGCTGCCGAGAGATGAGTAGTCCGCTACCGAGGCCTGTCTGGACGGTACCCACCGACGAGTAACTCACTGCCGAGAGATGAGCAGTCCTCTACCGAGGCTTGTCTGGACGCTACCCACCGACGACTAACTCGCTGCCGAGAGATGAACAGTCCGCTACCGAGGCCTGTCTGGACGCTACCCACCGACGAGTAACTCGCTGCCGAGAGCTGAGCAGTCTGCTACCGATGCCTGTCTGGACGCTACCCACCGATGACTAACTCGCTGCCGAGAGATGAGCAGTCTGCTACCGAGGCCTGTCTGGACGGTACCCACCGACGAGTAACTCGCTGCCGAGAGATGAGCAGTCCGCTACCGAGGCCTGTCTGGACGCTACCCACCGACGACTAACTCGCTGCCGAGAGATGAGCAGTCCGCTACCGAGGCCTGTCTGGACGCTACCCACCGACGACTAACTCGCTGCCGAGAGATGAGCAGTCCAATACCGAGGCCTGTCTGGACGCTACCCACCGACGAGTAACTCGCTGCCGAGAGATGAGCAGTCCGATACCGAGGCCTGTCTAGACGCTACCCACAGACGAGTAACTCGCTGCCGAGAGATGAGCAGTCCGATACCAAGTGCCGAGAGATGAGCTACTCGCTACTGAGCGCTGACTTAGATACTACCGAGGTATGAACAAATCGCTACCCACGAAGACAAATTCGCTACTGAGCGATCATGAAGTCATAAAATATCTTTGGAATTAAGAAAAGAAATGAAACCGAAACATCACAAACCACCATGCCAATAATTACATAACTTGGAGTTTTAAAACAGTACAGAATGAAATTGTGATCAATCCTCTGATTCGTTGGATTGAGAACCGCTGAAAGATGTCTCCATATCGTCAGAGTCCATCATCCCTCCGAGCATCTTGGAGCATTCCTCCAGCTTCTTCCTCGCTGCCTTCGCCTGTTGTTTCAGCTCGGCCACCTCCGACTCGAGGATGGCCACGCGTTCCTGGAGGTATTACACCAGCAACGCGTTCTCACACTTTCATGGCATACTCCCGCCCTCCGCAGGGAGCTGGTCTACCCATACAAAAAACCCACACGGTACACGTTGTACAAGATAGATTGGAACGGAGTATGGTTAGTAGATCATTGTATATGTTCATTCTAAGAAATTAATGATATATACTGACACCGCAGAAGTAGAACTTCCGGCCGTTGTCTGGTCCTCCGTCAGCGGTGCCCATCTTACATTTCCCGTGGCCATAGCTGCAATGTACCGGTCGACCATCGGCCATCTGAGTACGTTTAACAACCGTTAAATAGTATCGTGGACAAAATCAAGTAGTAGTGAATCATTTTAGTAATAAACTTATGCTAACAAAGTCTGCAGGTTACCGATAGAATAAAAAATTTCGATGCATGTCTAATCACAAAGTTGTTGCCCGACTACTGCCCGCTCATAAACGAAGGATGTCCATATGAGATACATTACGCATCATGTTGATTGATTCCTGAGTCGGTAGAGGAAGTTGCTGTGAGGACTGATGTTGAGATTGACTACTTAAAACATAGGGGTCAGTTAATTCCTCTTCATCCCTGGGCGGCTCAACATGAACCAGTGAACTTGACCTATCTTTGTGTTTTATATTTTTCCTCTTTTCCAGGCAGGATTTCATCCTGCGCCTCCGACCCTTCTCAAGCCTGCCTTTTAACCGAAGAGCAGTTTCATTTTGAGCTTCTTGCACTGGTTCTGCAGTATGGACCTCGGATTGACAACCTGAGATTCCAATAGTCTCCACATTGGCTTGTGGAAAGGATTCATACAGCTTTTCTTGTGAATTCTTTAAAGTTGTTAGGAAGTGTTCGTAGCTGTCTTGTCCCTTTGCTGTAGTTGCACATAACTCCACTGCACTTCTCAACAGATGCATGTACCTCATTTGGCAAAACGTCTTCTCATCGACGATATTATTGTCTTTAACAATGGCAGCCCCAATGTTAATGTTGCAAGCCGTCCTCGTCCATCTAGTCAAGATATAATTTGCTGGAATAGCCCTAATTTGGAGATGTAAGAACACACGTAACACATGACTACAGAGTATTCCAGCAAACTCAAACTTCTTACAAGAACATTAACACTGTCGTCTACACCTCTAAGTATCTGCACACGATGCCAATGCTTGTCGTCGTCATATACGACAAAGGTGTTTGCATCTGAATTCTGCAACGGTAGCTCAATGCACTTCAAATACTGATCTTGAATGATTTCGTAGACCTCGGGTGTGTATATGACAATTGCTTGCTCAAGTATCTTTGACTGTACTACAGGTCTACTATACGTATATCTCATCTTATGATCAGCAACTTCTTGGTTATACCTCCTGTCATCAATTAGTTTTTCAAAGTTCTCAAAGAACAAACGCATTGTTTGTCTAATATCTAAATAATCTTTGAGAAGCTTGTTAATGCTTTCACATCTTTGTGTACTGACCATATCAGCAGTAAAGGTATTCCTGCCATACACAAGTGCCCATTTTTTTCTCTCCTCAAACAAAGATTTAAGCCATACGTTGTCACTCAATTGATATGTTGACAACATATCCTTCCATGCCTGCATAAATGAATCCTCTTCTTCGTAGTCGTAAATACATCTCTGAAAATCTTTCTTAAAAGATGTTATGGCATTAAATACATAGCTCAAATGTTTGCAGGCATTTTGGTACATGTCGTAAGCACCCGAAATGGGACATCCGCGGATCTCCCCCTCCCGGCGACTACGCTCGCTTTGGGGACTTGGTGGATGGAATGATGGTGGTGGGTGTGGTCGCCAGGAGCCAAAGGCTCCAAAATATGGTAGAATGAAAAGAAGTGAAATGGAGAAGTGACCGTCGTACCTTTGGAAGCGGGGAGATTGTTGAGTTCCGACTTCTCCTCTCTCGGCCGGCCGAAAGAAGAGAGCTTAGTGAATCCTTCGTCTTTGATCCGGTTGAAGCTCCGCCTCAATCAGATTTACCTAAGAATGTCCATAAGAAAACATAGAAACAAGTGAAAGGTTCATTAGCTCTAATGAAAGCATGGTATCGTGCTCAAATTTGAATTCGATCATGCAAATGAAAGGAGACTAACCGGATTGGGACGGAATCCCAACCCCTATTTTTGGTAGGTTTTTAAACATATATGAGATGCAAAATGTTCTAAGACATGCCCAATAACATGATGATCAATGCTAGGATGAAAGAGGAAGACGAAAACTCGATTAAACGGGCGATCGGAATTCGAAAATGATAAAAACGAGCTTCTGCCCTTCCTGGTGCCCTATATATAGGGCGCCAGGAGCAGGTGCCCCCTTTATGGGGCGCGTTGACCAAGTCAAAGTGCCCTGTATACGGGGCACTAAGTCTGGCCCAAATAGATTTTCTTCTCCTCTTCGCGACGCCGCTCCGGAGTGCTGGGAGGCTTCCGGGACGAATAGGGGTTCTCCTTGTAGAAAATATGCAAATGAAGCTAATGAAAGGTGGTTTAGATGCTGGATGTAAGAGGAGAGACGGATAGAGGCTCTCAAAGTTGGAGAAAATTCATGTTTTTGGGTGACCGAAACAGAAGATTTTTAGGGTTTTTGGTGGACGATTTTGGATCGATTTGAAGGCTTGTGGGGGATGAGAATGGCTTAGAAACGTGGTGTTGGATGAGCTCTAGGGTGGCACCAGGTTGGAACATCCCCCAAGCTCCAAATGGGGGGCTATTTATAGCCCAAAAGAGGGCACTTCGGCCATTTTCGAAAAACAGTGCCATGTGGCATAGCGCCCTGTATATGGGGCGCTAGCATCATGAGGTCTGTCAGGTCGATAAGACGAGTCACCGCGGGGGTCAAATCAGCCTGTCAAATCGATTTAATACGGTGCCAGGCACCCTGTATACAGGGCGCCAGGTGCCCTGTAACAGGGCGCCTGGTGCCCTATAAATAGGGTGCCAGGTGCCCTATATATAGGGCGCCTGGTGCCCTATAAACAGGGCGCCAGGTACCCTATACACGGGGTGTTTGGCGCGGCTGATCGCTCCATTGACCTCCCTTCGGAATGTGCCAGAAACTTGATCCGTCCGGAAAACACGATCCGCTTTGAATATCCTCCATGAAAACAAGAATTTAAACTCTCCAACTGGGCCAAAATTGCGTGTCTACAGCTTGCCTCACCTTGGTGTCGGCTTTGTAGGGGAATGATACGAATGAAGCGTAGGCGAATGTAGCAAAGCGTAAAGAGGTGTAGCGGAATGAAGTGGTGATGGACTGAAAAGGTGACGCCAAGGTGTAGATTTAGACACGCCCTCATTGGCCTAGTTGAGTGGAATAAAACTTTACCAGACTCCGAGATCACCCTTTGTCTTATCAAAACCTTCCCTCTGGTTGATTGGTTAAAGAGAAGAACAGTAGTGGAAGTAAATAACTAAAATCCCACGTGGGGAGAATTGTTACCGGCCAGGACCCGAATTGCATGGTGTGCTAGATTTGGTAGAAATGCAGTAAATTGCGGAAAGTAAAGAGGAGACAGCCAATCAACCAAGGTTGGGTTCTTCAAATTCATAAGGTTTCACTCAACAATACCGGTTTAGTTCGGCATGGAAAAACTTCTTGTTTTGATAAAATCATCGAGACACGGTTAAAGTTGGGTCTTCTGGGCAGGCCAAAACCTCCTTGAAAAGTCATGGAAAAAACGGTGACGGAAAGATGATGCATGAGATTATGTGTGATGATGCATGATGTATGCTGGGTTTTAAAGAAATACAAATAAATATAGGAAAATAGTTGAAGATATAGGTCAAATGTAACGGGTCAGGATATCCGTGAAGACACCGTCGTCCCCATTTATTTGACTTTGGCTTATCCCCGGTCCTAAAAGGTGACTGAATCCTTCATTGATTTTGTTGAAGGGGTTCTCCGACTCAGCCCTTTCAGACCCGAGGTCTTCAACGATATATATGCAAAATTGTGCTAGAAAAATGACACACGCAAGGGTCCAGGCGCCCTGTCTATAGGGCGCCTGGTGCCCTATTTATAGGGTGCCAGGCGCCTTATAAGTGGGGCACCTGCGCAGAATTCAAGCTTGCTCCTTCCCGAGGCTGCCTTTTGAGCTCTATAAGAAGGGGGGACCTCCCCTTCTTTCCCCCACACCAGCTACAGTGTTCTTTGCTCTCCCTTTGCTTCGATGGCTTCCTCCTCTTCCCGTCCAACCGGCTTGACCGAGATGAAAAGTTTTTCTGAAGTGCCGTGCCATATTCGTTACTGAGTGTCCATGGGAGTGGTAGTGACTTTATTAGGAACCCCTCTTTGTTTTGTTTCAAAACCTTTTTTCTGATTGAGCGGTTATTTTGCAGGACCTCCCAAACTTCCCCGGTGCTCGCCGTTACGGTCAAGTGCTGTGGATAGCCCGCTTAATGGCTGCTATCAATATCCATGTGCGGACTATCTTGAGTGGGTGGGGCTTTACTGGCATTCTAGTTCATGCCAATCATCTTCTCAAATATTTCTGGGACTTTTCCCTGGCGGGCACACTTCTCGAGATGTGGCATCCCGACACTCACACTTTTTCCTTTGACTCTTTTGAATGTACCGTCCTCTTAGAAGAGGTGGAGCTGTTCCTGGGGCTTCGTGCCATGCCTGGGTACGGCCAGGCCATGTTCATTCCCGTTGGACCGGTCACTGGTTTGGACTTCCTCCGTGGCTTCATGACCACCAGAGAGGCCCAGTCCATTATGGTAGGTGGCCATATTTACACCGAGGCACTGGCGGATTGGTCCATTGGTGTGATTCAAGGCGCCGGTGACAACGAGGACCTATTGTTGCCCGGTGCCAAAGGTGTTGCCGCTTGCCTTGCCTCGGTGCTCCTTTACCCGTGTGAGGACGGGTGGCTTGATCCTACATGTCTTCCTTGTATCCAGGGTATCTGGTCCAACGAGTGCATAGCCCACTCGGTGTTGGGCTACCTTTATGACGGCCTGACTTCTGCTAGCGTTCGTAAGCCCATGTACGGCAGCTTCCTTCTGTTTATGTGCTGGGCTGACTGGCACTTCAAGTTTAACGTGTGCTTCGGACCGGCCATGGCTTCCCGACTTTTCGCTCGGAGCCCCCTCCAGCCTCTCACCAACCGTCTCTGCATGGAATACAAGGTGATGAACAAGTGCCCTTCAGTGAAGACCCGCGCTGACTGGCGCTTGTACTTTTTAGCTATGAGTAGCGGCGGCTTTATCTGTCCTACAGAGGTGGTTATGCGCCAGAATGTCCGTGCCTCTCCACCCTAGGGGTGGATCTTCGGTTGATTACCGGTACCTCCTTCATTATCTACAACCCACATCGATGTCCTCTTCAGTTGGGCCAACCGCGGCTCAAGGTCCCTCGTCTCTCTCACATCCCGTCCGTCAAAGATCATCAGATGGGCATGGCGGCCGATGTTGAGGAATGCCAGAGCATCCTTGCCATCTGGGGAATCTGCAAGAGTTTCTCGCCAAGTGCCTACATTGATGAGGACGAGGTCTGGAAGAGCCGGTACGTGGTGAAGCTGAGGAAGCTGCGCAGTGGGTGACTTGTATCTGCCTTTGATTGTGTCCAATCGTACTCTTTTTGCTTCTGTTGTGTCCAGTTGTATTTTGTTTGCTTCTGTTGTGTCTAGGACTTAATCAGTGTAGGTCTAGGGTTTGCTTGATGTAGTTTCTTTTCAGTTGTGTCATTGTCCTGTCAGTGTCAGAAAAACAGCAAAAATATGCAAAAGAGAATTGAACATCAATGTTTTGTTGATAAATTTGTCTTTTTTAGCCTTGAGCACTCCAGAGAGCTCCATCGGGTGGAGGCAGAGCATCGTCAGCTGATGATGTAGGCATTGCAGTCTCGATCTCAGAGCCACTCCCACCACTCCGACTCCCGTGGGACAACGCTGAGGGGACCTACCCACTCGGGTTCCTCTCAGACCAGTATTCATAGGAGGAGAGGTGAGGAGAGACTTGCCATGCCACCTCCGGGTGATCAGGCTCCAGCAGAGGGAGGCGGTGATTTGTGATGTGCCGGCCCCTTCTATCTTTGATGTACTTTCTTTTTCATAGTGATAGTTGTTGACTTCTTTTCTTGACTCCCTGTATTTACTCAAAAGGCGATCAGAACTTTACTTAGGCTTAGTCCCTTGCAAGAAAAGAGCGAAACTGCCTTGATCTTTTGTCAAGGGACATAGGCCTTATCAAGGTAAAATAACGGAAAAATATAAGTATGCACAAAAGGAAACATGCAAGATTGAAATTAAATATGAATGCAAAGGCAACTAGTCAATTAGGAAGCAAATTTTTAGGTGTTTTTGGAATTTTTGATTTGTTTGGGTTTTGAATGTTTTTTGATGTTTTTGGAATTTTTTATGATTTTTTGGTGTTTTGCATATTCTTTTTTTAGGATTTTTGACTTCGTAGATTTGAAATATTTGATTTTTTTGTTTGGTTTGGTGTGAGGGACACGATTGTCTCATCCTTTGCTTTGCTTGTTATAGGTGCCTCTCATTGCTACCTAAGGGTTAAGAGTAGGCATCACGTGTAAGAAAGTGCCTAGTCCGAGATCTTCTGACCTTCTGCCTTTGATAGGCTATGGCTCTTCTTGGACCTAGTCGGTCGACCCTATCCTTTGAGGTTAAAGAAGGAAGATGATTGGTGGTAAGTCCTTAGTAGAATTCAGGGATGTCGAACTTATTTCTCTACTAATACCTATATTGCCCATTTGGGTTTTGACCTCTTCGGGTCCTTCCTTCTAGCCCATTTTCTTTGATGGCCCACATTCAGACAGGTCTTTTTTCTTTTTGCTTGATTTTGACCTGAGGGGTCATTGCCCATCTTTTGGAGCCTTTTTCTTTTTGGGCTTTTGTGGGTACACATTCAGACAGGTCTATTCTTTTGCTGACCTGAGGGGTCATTGCCCATCTTTTGACACCTTTTTCTTTTAATAAGAAGTCGGACCTTCAGAGTCATTTTCCAACTAAGGCAATGGGCATTTTCGATACTCCTCATTCTAACCCCTTTTATCTATTTTGGACCGAAACAAGAAGAGAATGGGATTAGGTTGACCTTCCTTTGCCAAGCATTGCCTGGCTTTCTCTCTGACTTCCGATCATCGGAACTCAAGACTAGACGTGTAGTGTGTGCAGTATGATGCCTATCCTTATTTCCCTAAGTGACAAGTTGGTGCACCGAACAAGCAAGCGTTAGATGTTATCATTATCCTTCACTCCTTGGATTTTATAGATTTTTTTGTGACTTTTGTTTTTAAGGGAGGTATACACCATTCCAGGGATGAGCTAGTTCTTCTCCTTCTGCATTAGTCAGCTTATACAAATTACCGAGATAAACAGCCGAAATTACATATGGACCCTCCCAATTAGGTTGAAGTTTGGAGCGGGGACCGCCCGGCTTAACAAATATTCTTTTAAGCACAACCTCACCGACTTCAAATTTTCTCTCCACCACCCTCTTCTGATAAAATCTTTTAAGTCTATTCTGGTAAGATCTAGCATGTTCGGCAGCGGCCAGCCTCCTCTCATCCAAGAGTTCGAGTTGCGCGAGAAGCAAATCTCGGCATTCATCCATCAGGATATCTCGATCGATCTGGACTCGGAGGGATGGAATGATTAATTCGTATGGAACTACCGCCTCCATCCCAAATGCCAAGGCATAGGGGGTCTGACCCGTTGGGGTTCGAATAGAAGTGCGGTAGGCCCATAGAGCATCAACTAACTTATCTGGCCAGTCTGCGAACTTGCTAGACTTACAAGTCTTCTTAACGATTTTTATCAGGGTTTTATTGGTGGCTTCGCTGACCGTTGCCTTGAGGATAATATGGAGATGAATGATGCAATCGATGCAATACCTGTTGCAAAGGTCACGCAGTTCCTGGGAGATGAATTGCGGTCCATTGTCGGTGATGATGTCGCCTGGGATCCCAAACCTGGCAATGATGTTGCGTTTGATGAAGGTGCAGACTGTTGATGCCTTGATTTCCACATATGCTTCCGCTTCCGCCCACTTGGTGAAGTACTCCGTTGCAATTAGGATGAAGGATTTGGTTTTGTTTGTGAAGTTTGGGTCACCGAGGGGTCTGATAACATCAAA
Organism: Cryptocoryne crispatula var. balansae; assembly: GCA_036172225.1. Lineage (NCBI taxonomy): Eukaryota > Viridiplantae > Streptophyta > Magnoliopsida > Alismatales > Araceae > Cryptocoryne > Cryptocoryne crispatula. The sequence continues at coordinate 43,125,644 of CM069921.1, forward strand.
AGCCCACATAGCGAAGGGCCATGGTGCGTGAATCGGGTGAAGGGAAGATGCGGGAGAGTGAATCTTGTCGGCGTGAAGTTGACATTGATGACAGTGCCGGACAAAGATCGAGCAATCTTCTTCCAGAGTAGGCCAGTAATACCCTTGCCTGATGATTTTCTTGGCGAGGGCCTGAGCATTTACATGGCCTCCACATACTCCGGAGTGTGCTTCTTTAAGCACCAATTCAGCCTCTTCTTCATCTACGCATCTTAATAGAATACCGACCAAGCTCCTTTTGTAAAGTACTCCACCTAAAATGGTGTATCTCTGGGAGATCCTTCTTATGGCTCTTTTCTCTTTGGCAGTTGATCCTGGTGGATATGTTTGATCCTGACAGTAATTTGCAATCTCATGATACCATGGTTTCTCACCCTCTTCTAATTCCTCCAACTCAATCAGAGATACTTCCTCCTTTTGCTCAATGTACTCTTTTCTTTCAAACTCTTCTTTAACCTTCAAGAATCGTGCATCTTCTACTGCCGGAATGGTACGTCGGCGGACATAGATCGTCCTAACTTGTCTGCCTAGCGGGACAGATAGTGAAGATGCCAGGGAAGCGAGAGCATCGGCAAGAATATTTTAAGCACGTGGAACGTGAATGAATTCGAGTTTGGAGAATAGCTTGATGTAACAGGTGGTGAGTTGTTGGTATGGTCTGAGCCCGGGATGAGATGTACGGTATTTGGCCAGCACTTGGCGGAGAATCAATTGACTATCACCGATCACCCTTAGTTTAGTGACACCGTAAAAGTGAGCGGCCTCCAGTCCGGCCAGCAAGGCTTCATACTCAGCTATATTGTTTGTTGCTGGAAAATGGAGCTGAAAAGCCTGTGGGATGGTGACACCTTCGGGTGACAGAAGAACAATCCTTATCCCTCTACCCTGGGAGTTTAATGCCCCGTCAAAATATAAAGTCCATAGATTGGAAGATCGAATGGACATCAATTCTTCATCGGGAAAATCTGATTGGATAGGGTCAAAGATTAGGATAGGATGATGAGCAAGATGTTCAGAGATTGCATAGCCCTTGATTGCCTTCTGTTGGATGTAGGTGATGTCAAATTGGGAGAGAAAGCTTTTCCAGCGTGCCAAACGGTCAGTCAGGACAGATTTTTCAAGAAGAAATTTGATGGGATTCATGCGAGCAATGAGATTAACCTCGTGGGCCAGAAAGTAGTGTTTAAGCTTTTGGACCACCCAAACCAGGGCGGCACAGGTTTTCTCCATGGTTGTATACTTCTGTTCACAAGGATCAAAGATTTTGGACAGATAGTATGTTGCTCGCTCTTTCCCTTCATCATCTATTTGTGCCAATATTGCTCCCAGGGATCCTTCCAAGATTGAGATCTATAAGATTAAGGGTTTACCGGGAACCGGGGGTTTGAGCACAGGTGGGGTTGACAAATATTTCTTTAAACCATCAAATGCCTCTTGACATCTCGAATCCCATCTGAATTCGGCCTTCACCTTGGTTAACTCATAGAAAGGTTTGCACCTTTGGGAATGCTGTGAGATAAACCGGCGAACAAACTGTAACCTACCAATCAACCCTCTCAGCTCTTTTAGGTTCTTTGGTGGAGGCATGTCAATAATGGCTTTGGCCTTGTTGGGATCGATTTCGATGCCTCTTTTACTGACAATGAACCCAAGTAACTTTCCAGATGATACTCCAAACACACACTTCTTGGGGTTCATTTTGAGCTTGTATTCCCTGGCTCGTTGTAAAACCCTTTTCAAAACCTCAGCATGCTCATCTTGGGTTTGAAATTTGACCACTAAATCATCCACATACACCTCTACAAATTTATGCATCATATCAAGAAATATTTCCACCATGGCCCTTTGATAAGTTGCTCTGGCGTTCTTTAATCTGAAGGGCATGACGACGTAGCAGTAGGTTCTTCAAGGTGTAGTGAACGAGGTCTTCTCTTGATCCTCTTCTGCTAACCGGATTTGATTATACCCCGAGTATCCATCCATGAATGACAGGGTTTCGTATCCAACTGTGTTGTCAACAAGAACATCGATATGAGGAAGGGGAAAATCATCCTTTGGACACGCTCGGTTCAAGTCCCTGAAGTCAATGCAAATCCGAACCTTTCCATCCTTCTTCATGACTGGGACTATATTTGCCACCCATTGCGGATAGAGGACCACTCTAATGAATTTTGCTTGGTGTAACTTATCGACCTCTTCCTTCATCTTTAATGCTATGTTTGGGTGGAATCTCCTTAACTTTTGCTTGACCGGGGTAGCCTCAGGTTTTAAAGTCAGTCGATGCTCTACCAATGATTTATCTAACCCCGGCATATCTTTGTATGTCCAAGCGAACGTGTCTTTGTATTCTTGTAACACCACCATTAGATTCTGCTCTTCTGAAGGGGCGAGGTTGGCACTGATGAGGATATTCTTAGGATCTTCCGGTGTTCCAAGATTAAGTTCCTTAGTCGGTTCATCCACCGTGGCTGATGGTTCTTCGAATCTTCTCAAACCGGACGCATAAGCATCAGCCAAATCCTCCTCTTCATCCTCAGTATCAGGATCTTTTTCCGATACAACCTCGTAGACCCCTAAAGTCGGATCAATATTGTCTCTTTCCTCATATCGAATTTCTCCTATCTGGATTGCATTTTCTAGATACTCTGGTAGCTTGGCACATTCTAAGCCCTTTTAAGCTAACTGATGCAGATATCTTCCTGGAACTCTCCTACCTCTGATTTTTATTTTGCTTTTACTAGAAACTAAACCTAAAGAAGAATAAGGTAAATAAGGAGAGGAAGAGGAGGTGGATGGAGTGGAATTTATTGATGAAGGGCAAAGGAGATCGATTAGAGACCGGGTGGCCTCCTGATTCGAGTCATCCTTCGGAGCGAGTTGGGATGTTTCTTCGAGCGAAATTTGAGTTGAGAAGAGGACGTTTTTTTTATCCTTTTGAGAAGTACTAAACATGAATACAGAGGGGGTTTGGTTGGTTGTAGTTTCCAACATGGGTTGAGATATTGACAGAGAGGGGAATAGATCAAGCAAAGATGGGTATCTGTCTTTGTTATCTGGTGGATCTGATGGTGAACTTATTGGAAACGGGTTTGAAGAGGCAACATGGTGTGAATGCCCTGGATTCTGACTGCCAGAAGGCTCGTTGCGGAATGATTCATCTCTTGACCCCTCTTCAGAAAATAACCATGACACCTCGAAATATGGCTCATCCTCCAAGTTGTCCACCTTCTTCCTCTTTGCTTGTTCTTGCGGCTGCTCTTCAATCATTTGTATTGTTTCTCTTTTGTCGAAGAATTTTTGTAAACACCCATGGAAGTATTTTTGGCTGGTCTTTTGGCCATTATCACGTGTCCCATCGTATCCTATCCCGTTCCTTGATATTGTCTTTACTAGCTGGATGGGTTCTGTGATACCCTGCAGTTCTTTCCCCAGCCCTCGGCCTTCCTGATATCCCAGATTCTCCATCATACGCCACCCAAGGGTTTTGGCGTCATCCTTCTTATTTCTCCAAACTTGCCTGTGCCGCCTTCCATCCCTTGGCAGATTGAGGATTGTGAAGACCGGTTGATTTGGCAAGCCAGGAGGGAGAGTATCCAGGCAATCCACGGGCATACTTACCACCTTGACGACTTGTTCCTTGAAAGGAAACTTAATGCATTGGTGGTTGGTCGAAGCTACGGCCTCCATTGCCTCAAGGTAAGGCCTTCCCAAGATAGCTTTATAGGTTGGGTCCATATCCAAGATGTGGAAGTCGATAGTAACAACCCGGGGTCCGAGTTTGACTTCAAGTGTGACCATGCCATGGGTGGGCCTCTTGGAATTGTCATATGCTGTTACAGTGATTTGTGATGGCCGAATATCCTCTTCTGGAATTCCACACAATTGTAGTGTCTCTGGTGGCAAGACATTAATGGATGCACCGGTATCGACTAGACAAGACTCAACATCTGTTCTGTTAATACTGACAGTGATACAAAGTGCATATTTTCTCGCTTCTGTTTCGACCAATTCTTCTTTGGTGAAAGTGAGAGCGGGGTGTTCACTTTTCGGGGTTAAGACCGATGCAATCTTCTCGGGGGGGAGAGTTTCATTGACCATCACTCTTTGTAGATATTGTTGAAGAACTTCTTGATGAACTTTGGATCTTTTAATTAGCTCCAGAATGGAAATCCGTGCAGGGGTTTTGTCAAGGTGCTTCAGCAAATCATAGGATGTTCCTGGCACTGGTTCTTCCGGGTGCTCTTCTTCTTCTTCTTGTGACCGTCCTGGTTGACCGGTCTGGGAGAAAATTCTTTGAAACATGCGCCTGCTTCTAAGCACCGTGGCGAGCTGAGGGGCTATGGTCGGTGTAGTGGAGGTAGACGAAGGACTAGGTCGTATGATGGGAGGCCTAGGTAGGGGTGTGGTGATGATAGTTCGGGTTGTAGGAATGCGGGTAGGTTGTGGTGGCATGGTTGTATGAGGCGGTATGATGATGGGTCCTAATGACGATGGCATTTGTGGAGGTTCGACCGGGCGGATCAAGGTCCTACCCGGTTGGAGTTGTACGGCTGGTGGCGTTATGGTTGTTGTGATAGGGTGCGGATAATCGGTGGTTGGCTTCTTCTGGCGGGGATAACTCGTGGTATGGAGTGAATGGTTCAGTTGTTGTGGTTTGGAGGGTTAGTGTTCATGAAGGAAGCCGGTCCCTCAATTTGCCAATTCTGGCCTCTATTGAGGGGTTCATCGGTGGAGGTTAGAATAGGGTTAACCCTCTGGTTTTCTGGTGCTATTGCGGGTGCGTGCGCGGGTAGCGGGTTCTGAATAATCCCTAGACCGGATTCTTGTTGTTGTTGTCGGGCTGGTGCATGCTGCTACTGCTGAGGCGGGTTCTTTACCGCCTTGATGTACACGCCCATTTGACCCCAGTCAATGCTTCCCTGCTCGTGGAGATCATGGATATAATCTTTAAACTGAAAGCAATTCTCCACTGTGTGCCCCGGGTATCTGTGGTATAAACAATACTTGTCTGTGTTGGCATTTTGCGGCCACTCCAGCTTTTCTCTCGGCAATGAAATCTGCCCTGCCACCATAAGAGCATTAAAAATGTCCATGAGAGAGTACGGTAAAGGCGGATAGTGGTTTCTTCTAGGCCCTGGTCTTCGTGGCACGTAGGCGGCGGGGGGAGGTGCCTGGTTATAGGTTGTTGGTTGGCGTGGTGGTTGAGGTGCAAAGTTTTGTACGGCCAGTTGCCGGGGTTACTGGTGAACTGGTGTTTGCACTGGTCGTTGGGGATACTGGTTTGGTGTTTGGTGGTGAAAAGGTTGGGGCTGAATCTGAGGGCGAGGTGCCGGCTGGGTTTGGCGGGGATTTCTGTACTGAGGGTTTCTGTACTGCTGTTGGTGATTGTTGGGCGGGTTCCCTATGATATTGACATGTTCATTAGTTACCACGCCTTCGGTCACAGGCCCAGCGGTGGTGGTGGTTGTCTTTTTGGTGGTTCGGGGCCTAGGGTCGAAGAGGTTCATGATGGGAGAATCTCGGAGTTGGGTTTGGATGTACCGTGCTCTCTCATAGAGTTCGCTCATTGTGGCAGGGTGATGTAATGCCAATACATTCTTCAAGGCCGGAGTGGCGTTGGTGATGATCATTTTTACTTGTTCTGATTCTGACAGTGCATTTGTGAACCTCTCTTCCATTGCCCTCCATCTATCGGCATATCTTATAAAGTCCTCATCGTTCCTCATTTTTTCATCTATAAGATCTGTGATTGAATAGGTAGGACCGACTAGATCTTGATATCTTTGCAGAAATTTTTCTTTGATGGTGTCAAAATTGCTAGCTCCCAAGGGGTCAAGTGAATAAAACCATTCCAACGCAGAGCCCTCTAGTGATCTCCTAAATAGGTATGCAAGGGCCCTCGGATCATTCTGCCATATGACAGACTCATAGAGAAAGTCTTTGATGTGGATGAAAGGGTTCCCATTTCCATTATATCGGCGGTAAATGGGCATTTCAGAAGGAGGAAGATGGAACATGGGGAGAGAGGGAAGGGATATTTCGGGGAGAGCTCGTGTGTCGATCAATCGTTTGAGCTCCCGATATTGTTCATCCATCCTATTGATTTTGTTGAGCACAGCTTGATCAACGGAGCATTCTCGAACAAGAGGAGGGGGGAGGACAGATGCTTGATTTGCCGGCATGGCCGTCGGATAGGCTGAAGCGGCCGGGCAAGGAGGGTATATTGGGTGGTGCACTTGAGGACGTGCTTGATTGAAATATGCCGAAGGATAGACCAGTGGCCTAAGTGGTGTGGTGTTTTTTGGGTCCGGGTGGTTCAAGATGGCCACCGGATGGGGTGAGTTTGGAATCAAGGGGCCGTTGTGAGAATGGCCCGGTACTGGTGCGCCGGGTTGGTCAGTTGCTAACTGGGGGGTAGAAGTATGGTGACCACCCTCGACATGGGTGTGACTAAAAGGAGATTTCCCTTTCAGGATGGCCTCAATGGCTTGTAATTGAATTGGGTCGGCATGAGCGAATGCCTCCCACAGAGTATCTGAGCGGGGTCGAGGTGAACTGGTTTCAGGGAGCATCTCGGGTTCGTTAATGGCGCATACGGCATCTGGCTGGAGGTAGGATTGGTCATACTCCAACTGCAACGGCTCGTACCCTTGGTCCGTCATCCCGATGACTCGCCCTGATCTCAAGTTCATAAATAGAAGGGAAAGGTGACGAAAAAACACAAGAATCTTTTTTTTAGTTTTAAAATTTTTCTCCTTTTTTTGGCATTTTATTTTTGTTTGAACAAACAGGTTATCAAGCAAATTAACCTCAAACAAAGATTTCTTTTGGGTTTTTGTTAAGTGTTTTCAAAAAAAAATTGGTTTTTAATTTTGATTTGCAAACAAGTGACGGCACAGACTTAGAATGATTACCGCAATTTTTTGTGTTTCAAACTTGAATTAGTGGCTTGTTAAGAGAAATAATGTCCACTCAAATAAATGGGTAGGACCCTATGCTCTAACAACGCCGAGCACTCTAAGGTTGTCACTCTTTTCACAACGATAGGTAGTAGGTACTCCGGGTTTTGGGATAAAGTGGTACAACCAGCCCGATCAGTGAAGAGGGAATCCTTCACGTCTGGGGACTTACGGAGGCCTTGATGGAAGCTACCCGGTCCTTCCGAGAGGGAATCCCCGGAGGAGGAGTTGGCAACCACCAAGAGGGGTGTTTTGGGTGTGTAGGGCTTTGAGAGGAGAGAGCCTCCCTTCTCGGATGTCCTAAGGAGACGGGCGAACCCGAAACTCCAATGCAAACTAAATGCAAGTGAAATGTCAAGGAATAAAGAGCAAGCAAGAAGAAAATAAAAGCATGCAATGATTAATGAGATGTCGTAGGAAGCAAGTAAACAAGACAATGCGATAATATAAAATAAAAACTAAAATGGAAAGGAGCACTTAACCTTGACTAGAAATGCTTAGCAAATTTACTAGAACGGAATTAGACATGGAAGGAAATAGGCAAGCATATTTGTCAAGGCAAGAAATAGGATGATCTTCAAGATACTAAATAAGATGATAAACAAAGCTAAAAATCAGATTGCCATGCTTTTAAAAAGATAAAGGGAGGGCAAGTAAACTCGAAGGAAAGTAGATGATGCTTCAAAGAAAGTAGTAAGCAACGTAAACAATCAACAATGTAAGGAAATGGAAATGACTCACATGGAAATGAAAGTAAACATGCTTTTCAAATGGACATTCTTAGAAAAGAAAATAGGATCTCACTAAAGCAAAGTCCGTCCCACCGTGGTCGCCAAAAGGTGTAAGCACCCGAAACGGGACATCCACGAATCTCCCCCTCCCGGCGACTACGCTCAGTTTAGGGACTTGGTGGATGGAATGATGGTGGTGGGTGTGGTCGCCAGGAGCCAAAGGCTCCAAAATATGGTAGAATGAAAAGAAGTGAAATGGAGAAGTGATCGTCGTACCTTTGGAAGCGGGGAGATTGTTGAGTTCCGACTTCTCCTCTCTCGGCCGGCCGAAAGAAGAGAGCTTAGTGAATCCTTCGTCTTTGATCCGGTTGAAGCTCCGCCTCAATCATATTTACCTAAGAATGTCCATAAGAAAACATAGAAACAAGTGAAAGGTTCATTAGTTCTAATGAAAGCATGGTATCGTGCTCAAATTTGAATTCGATCATGCAAATGAAAGGAGACTAACCGGATTGGGACGGAATCCCAACCCCTATTTTTGGTAGGTTTTTAAACATATATGAGATGCAAAATGTTGTAAGACATGCCCAATAACATGATGATCAATGCTAGGATGAAAGAGGAAGACGAAAACTCGATTAAACGGGCGATCGGAATTCGAAAATGATAAAAACGAGCTTCTGCCCTTCCTGGTGCCCTATATATAGGGTGCCATGAGCAGGTGCCCTCTTTATGGGGCGCGTTGACCAAGTCAAAGCACCCTGTATACGGGGCACTAAGTCTGGCCCGAACAGATTTTCTTCTCCTCTTTGCGACGCCGCTCCGGAGTGCTGGGAGGCTTCCGGGACGAATAGGGGCTTCTCCTTGTAGACAATATGCAAATGAAGCTAATGAAAGGTGGTTTGGATGCTGGATGTAAGAGGAGAGACGGATAGAGGCTCTCAAAGTTGGAGAAAAATCATGTTTCTGGGTGACAGAAACAGAAGGTTTTTAGGGTTTTTGGTGGACGATTTTGGATCGATTTGAAGGCTTGTGGGGGATGAGAATAACTTAGAAACGTGGTGTTGGATGAGCTCTAGGGTGGCACCAGGTTGGAACCACCCCCAAGCTCCAAATGGGGTCTATTTATAGCCCAAAAGAGGGCAGTTTGGCCATTTTCGAAAAACAGTGCCATGTGGCATAGCGCCCTGTATATGGGGCGCTAGCATCATGAGGTCTGTCAGGTCGACAAGATGAGTCACCGCGGGGGTCAAATCAGCCTGTCAAATCGATTTGATACGGTGCCAGGCGCCCTATATACAGGGTGCCAGGTGCCCTGTTTATAGGGCGCCTGGTGCCCTATAAATAGGGCGCCTGGTACCCTATACACGTGGTGTTTGGCGCGGCTGATCGCTCCATTGACCTCCCTTCGGAACGTGCCAGAAACTTGATCCGTCCGGAAAACACGATCCGCTTTGAATATCCTCCATGAAAACAAGAATTTAAACTCTCCAACTGGGCCAAAATTGCGTGTCTACACATGTGCCACACACATATCCTGTGACTAGTTCTTGGTAACTCTTGCAAGATGGCATTGCTCATGGCCTTATCCTGGTCAGTTAATATAGTAGTTGGCTCCTTTCCTCCCATGACACTTACAAACGTATTGAAGAGCCATCTAAATATGTCGATTGTCTCATCATACAATAAAGCTGCACTAAATATGACAGATTGTCTATGATGGTTTACACCTACAAAAGGAGCAAAAGGTCGGCCATATTTGTTGGTATTATAAGTTGTGTCAAAACATAGGACATCACCAAACCTTTCATAGTCCAACCGCATTCTAGAATCTGTCCAAAAAACATTGGTGATGAGGTCATCCTCATCAACTTGTAAGGAATATGTGAAGGTGGGTTCTTCGGCTTACCTACGATGGAAATAATGAAGCAATCCTCCAGTGTCAAATTCTAACATCTGCCTTTGTCTCTTGGTTCGTAGATAATTTTTCATATCGTTTTGCATGAATCCAAGGTTTCTTCTGCCACCCACTTGGTTGGACATCATATGGAAAAGCTGCTTAGGTCGTATACCACTGCTCTCACCAATGTCCACAATAGAAGCTTCAATTTCTGGAAATTTTCTATGGGACCGAAGCATGTGTGCCTTGGAAGGACTTTCCACCTCATGATTATGTTCAGTCTCCCATCGTGTAATTTTATACATTCCATTAACGTGGAGGACAAAAGTAATCCCAGCCAAACAACCCATTTGGGTCTCCGGGCGGTGAACTACAATTGTATCATATCGTGGGTCTTTCTTCCTCCAACCTTATTTAGAGCATACAAACCGTGCTCTCCTTACAATACCTTGCTTATCCTTTTTTAAATTTTCTCGTCTAACACTAAAACCAACATGTTTGGCATATTCAATATATGAAAGATAAGCATCATCAATGGTCGTAAACAATGACTCATGAGAAAGTCCCGGTGTAATTGTTCCTGTAAGATCATGCCCTTCTGGACTTCCCACAGGTTCCCTATACTCGGCTACTGCCGGTGACAGAATGTGGGTTGGGTCATTAACCGGGAGACGTTCGCCAGACATGATGACAACGTCCCTTTCAGTTTGTTCCCTATACATATCAACCGGTGTTATAATGTTTTCACGCATGACCACCGAACTCAGTACAATGGCATGCAGCACGAAAAGAGTGGGTTCACAGAAACTAGGAAACATGCGAAGTTACTAACAAACGTTAAACATGGGAACAAACTAGCAAACAAACGTTAAACTCTCTTCAGCCTCAAAGAAGAACAACAGGCGGATAAGAATCACTGAAGATGTGCGCCAAAACATGTTAAGAACATGTACCGAGCAGGACATGTCAGCCGCTCGAGGTGAAAGCGGGGGATGCAGTTGGTCTGCTTCTGACCTCGCCGGCTATGCTGTTCGTCGCACTCGCCTGGAGACGCCGGAGATGTCAGCCGCCAACGAGCGAAGCACCTGTTCTTTGGTGTGCTCCAATGGGGAGTTTCTAGTCCTTCATAGTCTTCTCACGGAGGAGGAAGGGAGAAGCATCATTGTGCGGTTTAATGACGATGTAAAATGTCTGACAAAATAGCCTGACGCCGATTCGGCTTCGCACGTCTACCGTATAGGTGACCTCGGTCGAGGAGCCGCTATCGAATATAGTAGAAGCCCTACCGAGCCCCGTCGAGGCCGCGTCACCGAACCCTTCTTGACACGCTACCGGGCCTCCGACAAGACGCTACCGTCTCATCAGTTCCTTTCCCGCTTGTCCATTTTTCAAAGATTTAAATTTTCTTTGACCGCCTGAGTAGCTCACTACTGAGCCTGCGGGCTTCAGACAACCATGGAGGTATGAATCATTTCCATTACGCCTTTACCATTTGTCAACATTTTGAAAACAATCGCTACCAAGCGGTGGTCTGAAGATGAGGTACCGAGTCGTCTATGTCACACTACCGAGCATTTAAAAAAACGCTACCGAGCGGTTGTATGAAGCGGCGCTACCGAGTCGACGTCTTCTCACTACCGAGCGTTTATAAAATGCTACCGAACTCTGACCCTCGCTACCGACGCCTGCAGTAGTCGCTACAGAGCGTCTAGACAAACGCTACCGACCAGAAAATGGCGCACTGCCGAGAACTGAAATAGTCGCTACCGAGCCGTCGTCTGAAGTCGCGCTACCGAGCCGTCTATGTATCACTACCGAGCGTTTAAAAAAATGCTACCGAGCGGTTGTATGAAGCGGCGCTAACGAGTCGACGTCTTCTCACTACCGAGCGTTTATAAAATGCTACCGAACTCTGACCGTCGCTACCGACGCCTGCAGTAGTCGCTACCGAGCGTCTAGACAAACGCTACCGACCAGAAAATGGCGCACTGCCGAGAACTGAAATAGTCGCTACCGAGCCGTCGTCTGAAGTCGCGCTACCGAGCCGTCTATGTATCACTACCGACCGTTTAAAAAAATGCTACCGAGCGGTTGTATGAAGCGGCGCTAACGAGTCGACGTCTTCTCACTACCGAGCGTTTATAAAACGCTACTGAACTCTGACCGTCGCTACCGACGCTTGCAGTAGTCGCTACCGAGCGTCTAGACAAACGCTACCGACCAGGAAATGGCGCACTGCCGAGAACTGAAATAGTCACTACCGAGCCGTCGTCTGAAGTCGCGCTACCGAGCCATCTATGTATCACTACCGAGCGTTTAAAAAAATGCTACCGAGCGGTTGTATGAAGCGGCGCTACCGAGTCGACGTCTTCTCACTACCGAGCGTTTATAAAACGCTACCGAACTCTGACCCTCGCTACCGACGCCTGCAGTAGTCGCTACCGAGCGTCTAGACAAACGCTACCGACCAGGAAATGGCGCACTGCCGAGAACTGAAATAGTCGCTAACGAGCCGTCGTCTGAAGTCGCGCTACCGAGCCGTCTATGTATCACTACCGAGCGTTTAAAAATAGGCTACCGAGCGGTTGTCTGAAGCCGTGCTACCGAGTCGACATTGTCTCACTACCGAGCATTTATAAAACGCTACTGAACTCTGACCGTCGCTACCGACGCCTGCAGTAGTCGCTACCGAGCATCTAGACAAATGCTACCGACCTTGTGTGGCGCACTACCGAGACTTGAAATAGTCGCTGCCGAGTGCTTTGTCTCCTACCACCGAGTGTTCCAATCAGTGGTATACCGACGTTCCACTGACCCGCTATCGAGTATTCGAATACCCAATACCGACGGGTATGTACTGAGCGTCGTGGGAGACCCTACCGCGTGACCGCCAACCGTCACCGAGTTCTAATAATAAAAATATTATTCTTTAAGCGTGTCTCAATTGGCGTCGAACAGGCATTAATGACTGAGGTGACATTTCGGAAACGATGGCTTCACGCCGCTTCCCCACCGTCGACGGCTGTTCGACGACGTTCTCCGTCAGCGCACTTCCGTTATCCGGTAGTGGCTCCGTCGGTCCGTGGTGGCACATTACGCCACCTTCGACGTGGCGCGCTCTGGTTGGGGACTGCGGGAGTTCCCTCCACCCGGGAACTGAGGCGATCCAAACTCCGGCACCTCTACGTCGAATGGTTAATGTCGTTGCTTACATCACTTCGGCCGTCCCGCTTGCTGCACGCTTGATCAAGCGTGGTCGCACGACGCCTCGTGACACGCTGTCTTGCAGTTCATGGCTGTTAATGCACAATGCCCTCGCCTCCCGTGCGTGCAACGCTCCTGCCAGCCCCCTACAATGCCGTCGACTATCCCCCCTCGTGTAGGTTGTCTCGTGCCGCACTATTTGAGGCCATTGACCGCACGAAGCCTTTCCCCTCTCGTGCGCAGCCACGGCCCCTCCTTGGATGACACCTCCCTCGGATCTTGCCTCCCTTGCATGCGCCAGCGCCGTCTATTGCATGTGCCAGCAGTCATGCATGCCTCTATGCCAAGCTGCGCCGCAGCCACACCTCCATTCAGTTACTATAGTGTTATGGGTAATATTTTTATTTTATTTCTTTTCTTTTCACTCTCTCACATCATCTCTCAAATATCCTAAATGTGTTATATCTCTCTATATTATTATTTTGTAGCTATGCTATATTGAGGAAATAAAATCTACTTAGTTCAGATCGAGCCCCATGCTAACTCCGGATCTAGATTTGTCAATGCCATTTTGGTGGGAATTCCGAATATGTCTAATATATATCACTAAATTTATGTTAAAATTTATAATATAATTTGTAGATAATAATTTAATTTGTAGATGTGTGATATTAGAAGTGTTATTGTCATCATTTGATATATCTACCATGGTTAGTTTTAGTATGTGCTTACAAGTTAATTAGTTATGTTAGCAGGGTTAATTCTATTATAGCATTTGATTATCCCTTCTATGGTAGATGGTGAATGTTAGTGATTAATTTGTCAACCTCTTAGATTATGGTTAGTTTCATTGGGTCTTTGATTTATATAATGTTTAATGTTGTAGGCTACCAAATTTGATAGAATTTGGATCAATTGTTAAATCTGAAATTTTCTTGAAACACTATCAATATTCATGGTGTGGTTGTTTTAGGGTCCAAGTTATGTTGGCATATCATGTATAAGTATGTGTAGAATTGCACTTGCTTAACTATGATAGATAGTGTTATTAGCATGGGTGTCTTGTAACATGTCTACATGGTGTCTTTTTTGTAGATTGTGGAATGCATGGTCTATTAGTTTGTTAAATTTACTAACATGGTGGCGTGGTCTTCATCTTAAATGTGATAATTTGTCATTGCAAAACATGTTGTATATTATATGAGATTGATCATGGCATGGTATGAAGTGTGTTGTAATGCATGTGTGCATTAAAAACATAATATGAGACTGAGCTGGACTAGACTAGTAGTCATGTCCATGGGTAGTGGAGCTTAGAACCATCTAGTACATCCTTCGATCTCAGATCCCACGAGTTATCCTAAGTGCCACCCCTTCCTAGATGCACTACAAGATTTATCTTAGCTATATAATTACTACTATATATGTTAGATTTGGTCTTAGCTCGTTGAGATCACAAGACAGTGCATTCCTTGCGAAAAAATGAAAATATGAATATTTTATATGGAGGATAGGTGAATTGTGGTATGGTATTTGAGTTAGCAATCATGTTGTGTTCATTAGCTCATTTAAGCATATTGTTTTGCATGGTATGTATGGCATGTCTCAATAGTTGGTGTTGCAATGCATGACTCATGCATAGTATTATGTCTTGGTGAGAGGTTCTCATTGGTCTAGGCTTTGATAGATGCTAGTTGTATGCTTTAAAATATATGGAATGTCAGATTATTCATATATTGTTTAGTCTTATATTTGTATAAAATAGGTGTAGGTTGGGTATTTATAAATTATCATGATAGGACCTTGTTGGCTCTCCACTCTGGTGAATAATGAGATGTCTACTGAGTCTTCGTACTCATTTCAATCCTTTATTATTTTCAAGTAATTAGGTTAAGCACAACAGAAGAGTGGAGATTTGGATATCAAGGAATTATTCGAGAGATCATTATGTACTTTTTTAGATGGTATATAGCTTGTTTTAAATTATATTGTTGCATGGAAGTTTAGATAGAATTTATGGAATTATGAACTGGGACCTTTAATGTCTTCATGCTTTCCAAACCAATGTATTTCAGGGGTTATTTCCTCGGTTACATCGCCAGATTGTATTTTGTTGTGCAAGTTAAATTTTAGGTCATGACAGTTTATGGAGCTAGCATAGGGAGGTCAAACATGGCTTTGAGGGTATCAACATGGCTGAGTTTTTTGGAGCATTTGAATGGCCGAGGAGGCCGAGGGGAAGAGAAAGAAGAGGAGAGGAAGAGAACTAGAATGAACTACATCTTCCCTCACCTTTTTGGAACAATTCTAATTGGAGATTGAAGGAGAAGATGGCTGTCCTTATTTTCTTCTTCCTTTCTTGCTACAGATGGGACTAGAATTGGTGCACCAAGGAGGAACACCTACTTTTGAAGTTAATGAACCATAGATGGGGTTGTTGCTGGTGCACTTGCAAGGGGTAGCATGTTCCTCCTTTTTCACTTGGGATGCCAAAGAGAGAAGAAAGAAGAGTTCTCTTTTTGATGTAGAAGTCAACACTAGAGGAGGAAGAGAGCTGGAGCTTTTGATGGAGTTGATGGCGCTCCAAGATGAGGCTAGACTGGAGTAGGTCTTGCGCAGGGTGCAGCTGGACTAGGTTCAACTAAGGCTAGATAGGGGGCCTATTTATAAAGCAAAATGGCACCATCTGAAGATTAGGATAAGGCTGGTAGGGTGACAGTCCTAATGCCCAAAGAGTTCTAATTTTACAAGACTCTTAATTGGGCTAGACATCCAACCAAGGTGAGGTGTATGTAAGATGCAATTTGGCACACCAACTCCTATTTTGTAGGGTGTTGAGCGCACATGGCAGGTGGGAATGGGTTGAAGTTTGACCAAAAGATGCTAATTTTATGGTTAAGATAAGCCCTAGATGATAAGGCTCAGATGGTATATTGATAAAGGTTAGTTGGGGAGAGTCCAAGTGCAAGAAGACCTCCCATTAGCTAGGTGTGTGTACGGTGAGGGCTAGCGCACCTTCCCTACTTTGTAGAGCATTGAGGGCACAAAACAGCTAGGATAAGGCTGAATTTTGGCCAAAGGATAGTCATATGATGGGGTAAGATGATATTTGAAGGATATTGTTCAATTAAAATGAAGATACTTCCCATGAGGATAATGATAAGTTGGAGATAGGATAAGAGAGCAAGCGTCCTTTCTCATAAAGATATCTTTAACCAAAAGAACTCCAACCAAAAAAGGAGTGTGGGCAAGGCTGAATGTCACCAAAATCAGGAGAGGAGAAAAGAATTTCAGCCATGCATGAAGTGCTGGACATAAGGAGATGAAGTTCAATCTAGTCCATCCATCTAGGTGCTCCCAATCAAATGGCTACCATTAATTGTGGCCAAAAATTGATTAAACACCCCCGAAATTAAATCATAAAAATATAAGATAATCCTTGATGACCATTAATATTGTGCACCATCAATATGTGTGACCATGATGTCTTGAATTGTATTAGAACTTCTGATTTTACCAATTTTCCCGATTGATGCGATCTCGACCTTCGATAATGTCGAAAAGTGTAATTGGATGTGATTAAAATTTTCATTGGCCAAATTTTAATTCCAATGCATCAATACTTATGATACTATAGCCATGAACCGAGAAATTGAAATTTTTACCTCATAGGTTGCTCTAAAAATTGTTTGAACCATCATGCCCCTGGTGTTATTTAATACGAACTTTGGCCGAATTTGATATTCCTTGCATATCTTTCCAACTAGTGGTTAAATTATTGATCTATTTAGAGTGTTGTCCAGCTCTATATGACACTAAAAATGTGGTAGAGTTGGGTTTTCATGCTAGATCCCAATTTGTTCTAAAGTGTCAAGGGAAAAATGGTCATTTTGTCCTCCTAGCGTCCGTTTTCTATGTTTTGGGCACCATTACGAAGCTCTCAACCGGGGCTATACAATGAACACATTATCTTGGCATTTTTAACTTATAAAGCCATGCCAAGGCATTTTCATAGCTTATTTACATCATCTGGGGCTTATTTTACCAAATATGGATTACATTTTTTGTACCAGCTTCGACATTTCTCAAATCTATGTTAAGCAAGCTAAACGGAAAATTTTGGTGCCAACACCCTCCAATGGGGCACATGTGCACCCTACCAATAGGGTGCCTCATTTCCCAAGCCAAAAAGTCTACCAAAGGCAGCACTAGGTCTAGTCTTGCTGAAACACTTGGGAAGCTCTGATTTTTCTGGAAAACTTGGTTATGTCAGAAGGATACTCAAATGCAATTAATAAAAATAAGAATTTAAGCTTTTCAACTTGATTGGAATTGCATGTCTACAGCTTACCTCACCTTGGTGTCAGCTTTGCAGGGTAGGGACATGAGTTGAGTGCAAGAGAATGTAGTGAAGCATAGTGAGGTGCAGCGAAATGAAGTGGTAATAGACTGAATGCATCAGAAAGTAAACTACAAAATGTAAAGAAGAAGCAGCCAATCAACCAAGGTTGGCTTATTCAAATTTACAAGCTTCACTTAGAAGCACTGGTTCAGTTCGGAGTGAAATAACTTCTTATTTCAATGAACTTATTGTTAAAACACTGTGGGTAACCGATTCTCTAAAAAATCAAGACCGCCTCTAATGGCTATAAAAATACCAACTTAACATAATGAAGGTTCTCGATAGGATTTGGAGGGGGTTACAATGGGACTAGGAAATGATAATACCAGGTGGGATGAAATGCCAAGCCCATATGAGATGCATGATGATGATGCATGATGGTTTAAATAAATAAATATAAAAAAAATAGTTGAAGATAAAGGTTGAACATGATAGGTCAGGATACCTATGGGGGAATCATCATCCTTGTACATTCAACTTTGGCCTATTTGCAAGCCTATCAGATGAATGAGCTATCACTAATTTTGTTGTAGGGGTTCTCATGTTTAGCCCCTTATAGACTTGAGGTCTTTAACATCTCAAATGCTATTTATTTTGATAGATGCAAAACTAAATGCAAGTCCAAATAGGGGTCAGGATATCCACTTTTGATTTTTCTTACTTTCTAATTTTTTGTTATTTTGCTTTCTCCAAGTGCTTAGGAGTTGGAGTTGATGTCTCTCATATTCCTAAATCCACTTGAGAGAGAATATTAGTACTTCATTTAGGCTTATCCCTTCCGAGTGGAGGGCAAAGTTGTGTTGATCTTTTGTCAAGGGACATAGGCCTTATTAACAAGGTAAGAAATAACAGAAAAGCACATAAAGTATGCATAAACAAAAATATAAAAGATTGAAATTAAGGACGATGCAAAGACAACTAGAAGAATAAATTTTTTAGGTGTTTTAGAATTTTTTGATTTGTTTGGGTGTTTTGAAGATTTTATATTTTGTATATGTTTTAATGGTTTTATAAAGTTTTCAATGTTTTGTGTTTTTGAAGTTTTTTGCATTTTTTATTGTTTATTATATTTAAATATTTAATTTTTTGTGTAAAGGGAATGACCATTCTCGTCCTCTACCTAGCTTGCCATAGGAGTCCTTTATTGTCACTTGAAGGTTAAGAGTAAGCACCATGTGTAAGAAAATGCCTTTATTCGAAATCGTTTGACTGTCTGCCTTTGGTAGGCCATACTCCTCTTAGACCTAGTTGGTCGACCCTGCCCATGGAAGTTAAAGAGGGAAGAAAATTGGATATAAGTCCTTGATGGGGTTCGAAGATATCAAACTTGTTTCTCTACTAATGCCCACATTGTCTGTTAGGGTTCAGTCTCTTCAAGTCCTTCCATCTAGCCCGTATTCTTTGATAGCCCACCTTTAGATAGGTCTTTATTTTTCTTAAGTTTGACCTGAGGGGTTCATTGTCCATCTTTTAGAGCATTTTTTGTTTCTTTTCTCAGGCTTTTTGTTAGTACATATTTTGATAGATATATTCTTTTTTACTAACCTAAGGGGTCATTACCTATCTTTGGGCACCTTTTTTCTTTCAAAAAGTTAGACCTCTGGAGACAACCTCCTATTAGGGTAATGGGCACTTTCGATACTCTTTATTTTAATCCCTTACATCCATTTATGACCAAAACAAGATGAGAATAAGATAGGATTGACCTTCCTTCGCCAAGTACTACTTAGCTTCCTCTCTAGCTTCTAGCCATTTTATCCCAAAAATCTAGTTATGTAGCATATGCGATGTGGTTCCTATCCTTAATTTCTTAGGTGACAAGTTAGTGTACCAAACAGGCAATTTTTGGACACCAACAATCTACCTCCATATTTTGGGTTTTGCAGATTCTTTTTTTGAATTTTATTTAAGGGAAATATTTGTTGAGTTAAACATCATTCCAGGGATGGCTCAATTCTTCTTGTTCTGCATTAGTTAGCTTGTAAGAATTGTCAGGGTAGATTGCTAAAATTATATAGGGGCCCTCCCAATCATGTTAAAGTTTGGAGCGGGGACCACTTGGCTTAATAAATATTATTTTAAGCACAACCTCACCGATTTCAAATTTTTTTGCAACCACCTTCTTCTGATAAAATTTTTTAAGTCTATTTTGGTAAGATCAAGCATGTTCAGTAGCGGCCAGCCTCTTTTCATCCAAGAATTCAAGTTGCACGAGAAGGGATTCTTAATGTTCATTCATCGGGATGTCTTGATCGATTTGGGTTCGAATGAAAGGAATAAGCACTTCATATGGGACTACAACCTCCATCCCATATGTCAAAGCATAGGGTGTCCAACCCATGGTGGTTTGAACTAAAGTGCGGTAGGCCTGAAGAGCATCAACTAGCTTATCTAGCCAATTTGCGAACTTGCTTGACTTACATATTTTCTTAATGATTTTTATCAGAGTTTTATTTATGATTTCTACTTGACCATTGCCTTGAGAATAATATGGAGATGAATGATACAATTTGATGCAATACCTATTGCAATGGTCGAGTAGTTCCAAAGAGACGAATTGAGGTCCGTTGTAAGTGATAATATCGCAGAGTATCCCAAATTTTAAAATAATATTGCACTTGATGAAACTATAGACTATTGATGCCTTGATATTCACATATGCTTCCACTTCTGCCCACTCGGTAAATTACTCCATTGTTGTTAAAATGAAGGATTTCGTTTTGTAGGTGGAGTTTGGGTCACCAAGGGGTCCAATGACATCAAAAGCCCACATAGCAAAAGGCCATGGGGAGTGAATTTGTTGATGGGAAGATGCTAGAGAATGGATTTTAAGTTGACATTGATGACAATGTTGGACAAAGATTGAGCAATCTTCTTCCAGAGTAAGCCAATAGTAGCCCTACCTGATGATATTTTTGGCAAGAGCTTGGGCATTCATGTGGCCTCTACATACTCTATAATGTGCTTCTTTGAGTACCAACTCAGCTTCATCTTCATATAAGCATCTTAAAAAGACTCCAGCTAAACTTCTCTTTTAGAGCACTCGCCCTAAGATAATGTATACTTGGGAGACCCTTCAGATCGCTTTCTTTTCTTCAATAGTTGATCCTGGTGGATATGATTGATCCTGACAATATTTCACAATCTCATAATACCACAGTTTCTAACCTTCTTCTAATTCCTCCAACTCAACCAAAGAAACTTTTTCTCTTTTTTAATATGCTCCTTTCATTCAAATCTCTCTTTGATCTTCAAGAAGTGTTCATCTTCTACAGCCATAATGGTATGTTGATGGACATGGATCGTCCTAACCTACCTACCTAGTGAGATAGATAGTGAAGATGCCAAAGAGGTAAGAGCATAAACAAGGATATTTTGAACAATAAGAACATGAACAAATTTGAGCTTGGACAATACCCTGATGTAACAGGTGATGAGTTCTTGATACGGTTTGAGCCTTGAATGAGATGTGTGATATTTGGAAAGCACTTGGTAGATAATAAATTGACTATCACCAATCACCTTTAGTTTGATGATGTCATAGAAATAAGTAGCCTCTATCCCAACCAACAAGGCTTCATACTCAACTGTATTGTTTGTTACTAGGAAGTGAAGTTGAAAAGCCTGTGGAATAGTGACACCTTCGAGTGATAGAAGAATGATCCCCATCCCTCTACCTTGAAAGTTCATTGCCCCATCAAAATATAATGTCCACAGAATGGAAGATTAGATGGACATTAATCTTTCATTGGGAAATTCTGACTGGATAAAGTCAAATATTGCAATAGGATGGTGGGTGAGATGTTTAGAAATTACATAACCCTTGATTGCCTTCTGTTGGATGTAGGTGATATTAAATTGAAAGAGGAAGCTTTGCTAATGAGCCAATTGGTTAGTTAGAATAGATTTTTTTTTAAAAAAAATGATGGGATTCATGCAAGCGATGAGATCAACTTCATGAGTTAGAAAGTAATGGTCAAGTTTCTAAAGTACCTAAACTAGGGCAGCATAGGTCTTCTCTATGGTTGTGTATTTATACTCACAATGATCAAATATTTTCGATAGATAGTATGTTTCTTGATCCTTTCCTTCTTCATCTAATTGTGCCAGCATGACTCCAAGTGATCCTTCTAAAATCAAGATGTATAGAATCAAAGGTTTGCCTGGAACTAGAGGTTTGAGCACAGGTGGGCTCAAAAGAAATTTTTTTAAATCATAAAATGCCCCCTAACATATCAACCCTATTGTTGGCATCAAATTTTTCCGCTTAGCTTTCTTGATACAAGTTTCAGCAATGCCGAAGCCGGTGCAGAAAATTTGACCCAGATTCGGAAAATTCGTGAATAGATGATGTAAACAGGCTTTGGAAATGCCTTGGCATGGCCTTACATGCTACAAATGGGCAAGATAATGTGCTCATTATATAGCCCCGGTCAAGAGCTTTTCAACGGTGCCCAAAACATGGAAAACGGACATCGGAATGCCGAAATGACCATTTTGCCCCTGACACTTTGGGACAAATTAGGACTCTAACATGGAATTCCAACTTTACCACATTTTCAAGATTGGATAGAGCTAGGCAACTCTCGAAACGGATCGAAAATCCGACTCCCGGATGAAGAGATATGCAAGAAAGAGCAAATCAGGACGGAAAGCCGTATGTTCTCGCACCAGGGGCATAATGGCCCGATTAGCTCTGGATCGACCCATAGGCTGAAATTTTCAATTTTTATGACCCAAAACTTTGATCTCATGAATATTGATGCATGAAAAATAAATTTGGCCAATGGGAGAAGGTAATTGCACTCAGATACAGTTTTCGACATTATCGACGGCCGAGATCGCACCGATCAGAGAAACTAGCTAAATTAAGTGATCCGTTGCAATTCAAGTGATCTCAACCACACATCAGGATAGAGCATAATATCAATGGCCATCATGGCATGATCTAGAAGTTTTTTGAAGTCAATTTGCGATTTATTTAATTGGTTTTGGTCGGAATTAATGCTAGCCGTTGGATCGGGAGCACTTTGATTAAACCAGGGTTAAACCTAACCCAAGATGGGCTAACCCAACCTGTCATGGTCGAATTCCATACTCCCTCATCTGATGTGTGTGCAATAAGCCCTAGAAAATAGGGGAGGGAGGCGCACCCACCTCCTCCTTCCTTGGCTAGTGGGTCCCACTCAACCACTTCCCTCAACCACCTCCCATGGCTTATCCCTATCTCTCCCTTGGTTTATCTTCATCCTAACTAATCTTACAACTAACCAATCTTATCCTCATCCAATCCTTGGTCGAACCAGCCTTCTTTCCACATGTCATGTGCGCACACCTCCTTGAAAGGAGGAGATGGTGCGCACCCTTCTCTCCCTCTCTTTCTAGTTGGCGCATAATCATCCTCAACAACCAACTATGGGTTATCCTTATCATCCCCAGCCTCCCTTGAGTTATCCTTATATCCTATCAACAACCTCCAGCCTTATCTCCTCCTGGATATGGCGCCCCTCAGCCCCTATAAAAGCCCCCTCAGCTGGCCATGTGCAGGACAAGCTGATCACCCTGCGGAAGCCCTGCCTCTCCTCCCTCTACCCTTCTCCAAGACATCTTATCCTTGCTTGGACGTCTTCATCAGAAAGTTATCAACCTCTACATCCCCTTTGTGGTGTGCCAAGTGAAGAAGAACAAGGAGAAAAGACCTCCCTCCAGCAGGCGCGCCAGCAGCAGGTGCAACCAGCCCACCTGATTGGTGTGCCAACTTCAGCAAGTGCAACAAGCTCTCTTCATTCCTTTCTTCCATCCATAAACATAAGAAAAGATAAGACCCCCTTTTCTCATCCAATAGCAAGAGAATAAGGGTTTGGTGGCACCTTCAGCTCATCATCTTCAACACCACCTGCAGTGCAAGAGAGAAGAAAAAACCGGTGAGTTGAAAAAGTGTGTTCCAATGTAGCCTTTTAATTCAACTCTTCCCCTTCTCTTCTCTACCCATCTCCATGGTGGCATACCCTCTGAGTAATGCCCATTCATCCCCCTTTGAGTTCCCTTCACGTTTGTCTACAGAAAGCCCCAAGTGTATCCTCTATTTGGCCATCACAAAAAACAGCCCCTTGCTGCCCCTTAAAACAGGCCTCTGAACCAGCCCCTTTGTGCACCCTTTTGGCCCTCCATGTTGGCCTCTAAACCTTCTACTATCATGCTTGGTTTGACCCCACTGATGGTCACTTGGACATGCACCTCCTGCCTCCCCCAATCAGGCCCCGAATGGCATACAAAACAGGCCCCCTTGCTGGCCCAAGTTCTGCCCTCGTTGTGAGCACTCATGTCAGGCCTCTTTGATGGTCACCTAGTTTGCCCTATGTGCAACACAC
This sequence comes from Cryptocoryne crispatula var. balansae, assembly GCA_036172225.1. Classification (NCBI taxonomy): domain Eukaryota; kingdom Viridiplantae; phylum Streptophyta; class Magnoliopsida; order Alismatales; family Araceae; genus Cryptocoryne; species Cryptocoryne crispatula. The sequence continues at coordinate 43,149,250 of CM069921.1, forward strand.
CCAATACAGCTCCTACAGCACCCCCAAACAAACCAAACATCCTCTTTGATGTGTGGAAGGAGGGGTGACAGCCCGGGCCTTTTGGAATCCGCCGGACGGGCCAAGAGTTAAGCCGGGTGGCCCTGATTTCTACATGTCAAAATGCCCTTTGTGCATTCCTAAACCAGTCCTAGTTCACACCTAAACCTGCCCCTTGTGCAGTCCTACCAAAAGCCCACCTAAACAGCACCTTAGCCAACCCATTCCAGCCCCTCTGAGGCTCACCTACTCCGCTGCTACAGCAAGATGTCAAGGTGCAAAAATGGAGTGCAAATCAGTCCAATCAGGCCATGGAGGTGCAAATCTGGCCCATTGGGTCATGAAGCTCAAAATAGGCCGCCAGGGCCCATGAAGCTCAAAATAGGCCAACCGGGCCGACATAGCATGAAGACCGGCCCATTGAGCCGTTGACATGAAGTTGCCCATTGGGCCTTGGACGTTTAAAAAGCACACTTAACTAAAGTTGAAGGTGAAATGCCAAAATTAAATAAGGAGTTAGTCCACAACTGGACGCTTCATTGGGCGACTCATCCGGCATGCACCGGAATGTTGACCCGGGCGTAGGCATGGGACACGCTTCCCACTACAGACGGACCCTTCCCACTACTTGGAAAGTCAAATGACTATGCCTTGTAGGACGGGTAAAATTCCACACCGATTGGAAAATAAGGCGGCATGCTGCCAAAATTTTCCCAATCAAGTGGTATTTTACACCAAGGGAAGGACATTCACACATTTGCACCATTGACAGTATTGAACATGGCATATGAACTGCCACATATGATGTACACCAGCATGAACATGAATATTCCATGAACATCTCAAGTGCCGAGTTGATTGCATGTGACTGGGCATCGACACTAGCCCGACAGACCGGATGTGATGCAAACCGAACAAGAGTTAACCAAATCTGAAGTTAACTTAATTAAATATGAAAATACATTCAAACCAACCTTAAAACATGCTTAAAATATATCATTAAAGCTTTAACATCCAACAAAAATCAGATTTAATACAATCTAGAAAAATTAATTCAATACATTTAATCCATTTGAATTCAAATGCTTAAACAAGTGCAAATCAAACCAATTGAAAAGAACACATAAAGAAAACATTAAGGTATATGAAATTCATCTTAAAACATGCCAAATTCAGATCATTAACAATCTGAAGTTCAAGTTTAATCAATTTGAACCAAACTTCAAAACACTTGAAACATACCGAACACACCCGAATTGGTATGAAAACACCAACCGACATGAGAAAATCACATGAAAATGACTCAACACATGTCAATTAAACTTAAACAAGTCAAAATTGATAAACACATCTAAAATATCAAGTTCAAACAAAAATAAAATAAACTTCAACCAATTGAAGTAAAACAAATCAAACAATTCAAACAAACTCAAAACAAATAACATTTAAATCCAAGTTAAATGGAAATCTGAAATCAACATTTCAAACCACATCCAAATAAATTCATAAATCAAACATAAAACAACTTCAAACAAAATCTAATCAAACTTGTTTGCATCTCATCGAGCCCGAAAGGTCGGGGCCCTTTGTGTTCTTTATACGTTGTGGATGTGCACGCTCTCGTCAAACAAGATCGCTATGGCAGTTAATCAAGGGTGTTCGAGTGTTTGCTCGATGTAAATGAACATCGGATATTCGCACTATCCGATGGAGAGAGGTCAAAAAATATTTTCACAAAACCCGAACCTCGGTTCTATACTCTTCTAATATCACTTGGACTATCTAGTAGTTTTTATGGTCTATCACCTATTTTACTAGAAAATTCAGGTACGATATTTTCAACATTCAAAAACAAATCTTTTAAACACATTTCAAGAAACAAAACGATTCCCAAGGTTCCAACACCTATTTAAACTCAACTTTTGCCTTGGTCAACTCATAAAATGGTTTACATCTTTGAGAATGTTGTGAGATAAATTGGCGAATAAATTATAACCTCTCAATTAATTCTTTAAGTTTTCTTATGTTCCTTGGTGGGGGTATATCAATGATTGCCTTGGCTTTGTTGGGATTGATCTCATTTCCTTTCTTACTAAAAATGAACCCAAGTAGTTTGCCTGATAATACACCAAATATACACTTGAGGGGATCATCTTAAGCTTATTTTCCCTGGCTCATTGCAAAACCTTCCTTAGCACCTTAACATGTTCAACTCGGGCTCTAAACTTAACTACCAAATCATCCATATAAACCTCTACAAATTTATGCATGATAACATGACAAATTGCCATCATAGCACTTTGATAGGTTGTTCCAGCACTCTTCAATCTAAAAGGCAAAACGACATAACAATAAGTCCCTCAAGGTGTAGTGAATGACGTTTTCTCTTGGTCTTCCTTTGCCAACTGGATCTGATTATACCATGAATATGCATCCACGAATAACATGGTTTCGTACTGAGCTATATTATTAAGAAGAATGTTGATATGAGGAAGAGGGAAGTCATATTTAGGACATGCTCGGTTTAAGTCCCCGTAGTCAATACAATTTTTTACATTTTCTTCCTCTTTTATGATTGTGATTATGTTTGCCATCCATTGTAAATTAATGATGATTCTAATGAATTTTGTCTGGTGTAATTTATCAACCTGTTCTTTCATTTTCAATGCTACATTTTGGTGGAATCTTTTTAATTATTACTTAACCAAGATAGCTTCAGGATTTAGGGTCAGTATGTGCTCTACCAATGAATTGTTTAAGTCTGGCATGTCTTCATACATCCAAGCAAATGTCTCCTTATATTCTTGCAATACCCCCATTAGATTTTAGTCTTGCAAAGGGGTGAGATTGGCACTTATGAGGATATTCTTAGGATCTTCTAATGTTCCATTATTAAATTCCTTGGTTGGCTCATTCACCATGGATAATAGCTCTTCAAATCTTCTTAAACCAGAAGTATAAGCATCAGCCAAATCCTCTTCTTCATCCTTGGTATCATGATCCTTTTCTGACACAATCTCATATACCCCCAAAGTTTGATCAATGTTATCTTTGTCCTCATATTAAACTTCATCTAATTGGATCACCTTTTCTAAATATTTTGGTTTCCTAGCACACTCTACACTTTTCTAAGCTATTTGATGTAGATATCACCATGGAACTCTTCTATCTCTAATTTTTGTTCTATTTTTATTCCTATTTGAAACTAAACCTAAAGAAGAAGAAGAGAGAGAAGAGGTGGAAGGGGTAGAATTTATTGGAGAAGATGGAGGACAAAAAAGGTTGATCAAGGATTCGGTGGATCTTTCGGTCAGAGTGCCTTCCAGGGCAAGTTGAGATGTTTCCTCAATCAAGATTTGAGTGGTGAGGAGGACTTTCTTTTTTTTGGGAAGTGCTAAACATAAAGATAAAATGGGCTTCAGGTGCCTGTTCTAGAGTAGGACCAGCCACGAGGGCTGCAGTAGGAGAAGATATTGATAGAGATGGAAAGATCACGAGCAATGTTTGATACATAGGTCTTGTGGGCCCAATGCTGAGCGAGAGGGGTGATGGACCTACTAATCTTATGATCACCAAGCTTGAGGACCCGACAAGAGGGGAAGGGACTATGGGCCTAAAAACCATGAGTGAGCTTGATGGTCAGGAAGCAATAATAGGAGCTCAGCCTGAAATTCCAGTGACATCAAGGTGAATAGATGTAGAGTCCTTGGGAGGGTTGATTGGTCAGATGGGGTTTTGAGCTTGACTAGCAAGGTGGCCTCCAGGTAGGCTAGCGAGTGTCTTAGCTCGTAGTGGTTCTTCTCTTGATTCTTGTTCATCAAATAGGAATCATTGTGATATCTCTAGGTAGAGCTCATTCCCCAAGTCATCAGTTCTCCTTTTCTTTTCCTATTCTAGCTCCTCTTGGACCTCGACAATTTGGATCATATCCCTTTTGATGAAGAATCTATGTAGTCATCTACCAAAGTATTTGTCTTTGAATTTCTAACCATTAGCAATTGTCCCATGTACCCAACCCTACTTCTTGGTTTAAGCTTTACAAGTTGAACTAGCTCAGCAACACCCTGCAATTCTTTTCCAAGCCCTTGGCCTTATTAATACCCTAGACTTATATGATTTGCCACCTAATGGCATCATTTCCATCCCTTTTCTTTCTCCACACCTTCCTTGGTTGGTTGCTTGTTTCTGGCAAATCTAAAAATTGTTAGAATGGGCTAACTTGGCAATCTGAGGTGCGATGATGGAAAAGTAAGACAGTCTAAAGGCATACTTGTCACCTTAATCACCTAACCCTTGTAAGGGAATTATATGCACTGATGGTTGGTGGAGGAAACTTCTTCTAAGGCTTCCAAATAAGGCCGTTCTAGAATAGCCTTGTAGGTGGGGTCCATTTCTAGTATGTGAAAATTAACAGTGGCCATTTTGGGGCCCGAGCTTGATATCAAATGTAATCATGCCATGTGCAGGTCTCTTTGAGTTGTCATATACCATTACTATGATCTGAGATGGCTCGACTTTCTCCTTCAAAATTTCACATAAATGTAACATCTTTGGTGGTAGGACGTTTATGGAGGCTCCCATATCAACTAGACATCATTTGATGCTCATCCCATTGATGTTAATGGTGATGGATAAGGCACATTTCCTCACTTATAGATCAGCCAATTCTTCTTTGGTAAATGTGAGGGCTGGGTGTTCACTTTTTGGGGTGCAATCTTCTCTAAAGGCAAGCTCTCATTAACCATTACTCGTTGTAAGTACTGCTAGAGAACTTCCTGGTAGACCTTGGATCGCTTGATCAGTTCTAATATAGAAATTAGTGCCAGAGTTTTGTCAAGGTGCTTTAGTAAGTCATAAGATGTTCCTGGCAGTGGTTCTTAGATATGCTCTTCTTCCAATTCCTGTGCTACTCCTGAAGTTCTGACTTGGGGAAAAACTCTTTGAAACATGTGCCTACTCCTAAGCACCATGGCAGGTGAGGGGTCATAGTTGAGATGGTGGTGGCGAGGTAGTGGATTGGGTCCGTTGATGATGGGAGCTCTTGAGATGGAGGTAATGATGGTGGTTTGCAGCATAGAAGGTTAAGAGAGTCATGAGAGCAAAGTTGTTCATGGCAAAATGATAATGGGCCCAAATGGTGGTGGTGTTTGTGGCTATTCCATTGGGTAGATTAAGGTTTGACCTAGTTGGAATTGCATGGCTGGCAATGTTATGATGGGCTGTGATGATGTATGGATAATGGGTGGTCAATAGAGAATGGTAGGGTTAGGTGATGTGGTTTGGGGAATAACGATTCAGTTGGAGCAATGTGGTTGATAAACATGTATGGAAGAAGTGGAACCTTCAACATGCCAATTTTGACCCTGATAGTGATACTCCTCGAAGGTGGTCAAGATGGGGATAATGTGTTGGTTTTTTGGTGCGAGTGCAAGAACATGTATAAGTCATGGGTTTTGAACGATCCCCAGGCTAGGGTTATGTTGTTGTTACTGCTAGACTAGTGCATGCTACTACTGGGGTTTCTTTTGCACTATCATGATATATTCACCCATTTGGTTCTAATCAATACTACTTTGTTTGTGAAGATTATGAATGTAGTCTTTGAACTAGAAACAATCCTCCACTATGTGTCATGGGTATTATAGACATGACAATTTAGCCTAATTTAGAGCTTAAAACTCTTATTCCACTTGCAATATCCCTTTTGGACCATTAAACATCAAATTGAACTACCCTTTTGGATGAGCCGTGGAGCCTACTAAGAAATTTGAGGATGAGTTATAGATTTCTAAGCAAAGCCATATCCACTGAGTGATGACATATCCATCCCAGTGACCATTTCATGATGATCAATCATTGATGGTTAAAATCAAGTTTTGATAACAATGATTGCCTTCTGGGTCATGTTGCACCATTCTGGTTCCTTCTAGATCATTCTGATTGTCACCATCTGTCATATTTTAGCATCCATGCATAAAATATAAAGACATTTCTTCCTAATCTGATTGAAAGAGGATCTTATTTATCTAATCAGTTTTTATTTACAATAAATGACATTCAATTCTAATTTCTCGTTTGTCCGCAGAGCCCCTCATAAGTCAGGTGTGCAATTCTATCCACATGTGCCCCTAATCAAGATCGTTCACTTGTACACCTAGCCCTTTGGGCACATCCTTGACCCAATTCATGACCTAGCTTTTTTTTTGTTCTTCCAAATCATTTGAATAAGTTTCTAGAAACTTTATGAGGAAAATTAGCACCATCAAATGATGGCAATCCAACTTGTTGTCTTATACATCAAAACTTGAAAATATTAAACCAGATATGTTTCCTCTTTAAGTGAAGACATATTTTAAACATGGAAAAGGTGATCCATAGTTTTTAATCTCTCTAGATTAGTTGGGTAAGTGTCTAGAAGCTTCATGGTGAAAATTAGTAGTATTAAATAGTATAAATCTAACTTATGGTCAGATAAATCAAAACTTGCTATTTTTTGACTTGTTTCTCATTCCCTATAAAGGGAGACCCATTTAAACAACCTAAAAAAAGAATCCCCATCCTCCAGCCTACTCTCTTCATACTTAAGACTCTCTAGGCTTGTCCCAACCTCCGCAAGTCATCCTCTCTTTGTCCTAGTGCCTAGAAATCATCCCAAAGTAAAAGAGAAGCCAATATATTATCCATCATGATGCTCTGCTAATCGTTAACTTCAACAGATTTTTATGAGAATTTTCTAGCTAGGAATCCTTCAAAAGAAGTGTTCCTCGTCAAGTTACCTTTCTTATTTAACAAACAAAGATCAATTCAAAAATCTCCTTGGCTCATGGAGGTTACTACACCATTTCTGCACAGACAGGTCCAAAGTCTACGCTCCTTTGACATTGCATTCTAAGTCAATTTCTGTCTACTTTCTAGTGTATTAAATGATAGAAATGTATGCCCTACAAGCCAATCATATATGATATGATTTGACATTTTTAGATATATCTCATTCAATTAATTAGGCAAATCTTCATTATAATCTCTTATTAGATGCGAATATCATAATGAAGTCCTTGATAAAATACAATGATGATTAAATCATTACGAGATCATGATAATGAGATTGATCATCTAGAGGTATTTGATCTAAATGTTCCTAGTCATAGGATACTTGAGACGGGACATCAAGGATCCGGATAGACTAGTTTATGTGATGTCTTCTCATGTGATGAGGACGACCGATCTCATTGGTCATTAGTGTGGAGACACTGAGATACACATATAGGTGCTCATTAGTTGAATGAGTTCACTGAACTGACCGAATTAGAAACCCTGAATGGTATCTTACCGAACTGTCTATCAGGGTTTTCTATCATCACGGTTGCATGGTTGGACCTTTGACCTGAGTAGCCAAAGATGCCTTGTTGGGTGGAATTTGTGCTTTGACCATTGACTTATAGATCATAATTTAGATGGTCCTATATAGCGATGGATCGGGTACAAGGAAAATCCGATGGAGGCAATTGAGCAAACAACAAGGGATCGTCCACTCTCGGTAAGTGAGAGTGAATGTCCTATAGGATAGTACTCTAAATCCCTGGCCAGGGTAGATAGGATAATTGTAAAAGGAGTTTTCCAATTGATCCAATTCCGAGTACATGATCCTATAGAGTCGGTACACTAAGGAGTTGACAGTCGATGCCGTACTCCTTTCCGACGGGGACATTGGATGGATGAGGGTTTTTATCCATGTGGTAACTGATGATGGAAAGGCTCAATGGAGATGAGATTATCCCCATAGCCATTTGGGATCATGGGATGTGGCTTGTACCCTTCATGATCGGTAGGCTGATTAATCTGTTATCTGATAACAGATTTAATTAAAATTAAATAGAATTGTTCTATTTTATTTAGGCCTCAACCAAATAGGTTATTGGGCCTAGTGTGTCACACACAAAAGGACTTATCCACAAGTACAGGGGCAAGGGCATAATTTATAGAGATTTTGGGTTTTTATGAAAAAATCCATAATTCTCTATAAATAATAATGGTTTCAGCCAAACCCCATCAAGCCAAGGGTTAAAACCACATGCCTAGCCTCCTCCCTACCTCTTCCTCTCTCTAGAAGGTGTCCATGGTCGATGGAGCTCCGTTCGGGAAGAGTTCTCGAGGCCGGCGCGAAGGGAGAACCTGCTGTGGATGAAGTTCGTGTGGATACTGCTGGAGACCGGACGCTTGAATGGTTTGTAGAGCTTAATAATCTCATCTCCTTCCTCTCCATGGGATTATATGAATCCCTATCAGGTATATTCGAACCCGATTTGATCAGTTTTCGATTTTCGTCATTCGGTTCTTATTGAGACGGATTCTAAAGGAACACATAGGAATCGTCGCTTCCGCTGCACCAAAATTTTATGGACGATTTCTTACAGTGTTATCAGTGCCCGGTTCAAGTCTCGGTCGAAACCAACGTCAAATCGACATTATTTTATGTTATTTATGTGTTCCCAAATCTGTGCAAATGTCTATTTTGACGAGGCCACCATATTCTGTGTATGACTCAGATAAAATATTGGTTGGCTTTGATAGAATCTAGTGATATAGTTCTTTCCAACGCCGAAAGCCGTTTGAAGTTTGGATCTCTGTAGTGTTCGGGAGAAGCGTCAAAAGTTGGTGTTTCTGTCATGCCCGAACCGACACCCGGATTTGGGAATTTTGTGAAATCTCCGTCCACAGAATAAATTGAGACTTGGAAAAGGTTTATAATATGGGTAATATGATTACCTAACCTTTAACTTTGATATCCAGCTTTGAACGACGGCGGAGGAAGAGAAATTTTGAGTTTTCCGACGAACTAGGGTTCTGCGGTGTCTGGCGGCGCCGACTTATTTCATCCTGATTTCCCGTTGATAGAGAATTTTTCTCTGAAGATATATATGCATATTTGGAAACTTCATTTGATGAGGATTCTAAATTTTATTTTTGTAGAATATTTGGCTTCCTGGATAAGGAGTTATCCTCGATACAAAATAGAGATTTCTGCTACGGAATCTCAGTGACCGCCGCCTCTTCTTCATCATTTTACGGTCGATTGAGATTTTTTATGGATATGGGGATGACTGTTTTGGATTCCTTATTCGATAAGGATTTCAACGCAAATTTTTCCAGAATTTTTAAACTCCTGAATAAGGAGATATGTCCGTGTTAATGTGATTAACTTTCTTCCGGATGAACAGTGCCTGTTGGGGGGAAGGCGATCGGCGCACGCGCCGGCGCACGGCGGTTGGCTCACGCGCCTATTGATACCGGTGCACCCAGTGGCGCACGCGGGCGCACGCGAGCGTGGCCCAATGCGCCGAACAGCGCGGTGCATTGCGCCAGACACCATTTTTTATGATTTTAAAGTGTTTAAAATCATAGAAAATTCCGAAAAATTGCCATAAAATTCCAGAAAAATTTTGAATAATTCTATAACATGTTTTAAAGTGTTTAATGACATGTTAGATGATGTTTAGTTCTATTTACATAGATTCATTCATGGTTAAATTTTAAAATTGTTTTAAAGGTTTAACTTAAATTATTAGTGTCGTAATTAATTATGTAAAATTAAATTTTAAAGATTATAAATTGGGACATTAATTTCTGACCTTGCACAGTATTGGGAATGCATGAATGTTCTAAATAGTTTAGTTTTGTATGTTCATTTCATATAAATTGTTTATATGTTGTTGTCATGTATTTTCATGTTATTTATTTCATGAAAATTCGACATGCATTTAATTGAGAATTCAAAAATAAATTATATATAATTTTATGTTGATATATATGATATATCTCATATAATTATCACGTATGCGCTCTATGTTCATGTGATGAATGTTAGTGTGTATAGAGGTGATCATGGACTTAATTGTGCTTGGCTTGTGATTGCTTTTAATTGTGTTGGTTATGTTATTTAAATGGGGACTGCGTGTGCCTCCTCTCTCTATACAATCTGATTTTACATTCTACCTCCATCCATTAATGTACTCCCCTTGGTTAAAACCAAGGTTTCTTATTGAGTTATGTACATTTGTGGGTCTGCATACCCTTAAGCCGCTTGTAAGAGTTAGAAGCCGGTTCGTGGAAGGTTGGAGAGTGTGACCACTTGGAGAAGCACCCTTCTAAAGTGGGAGCATGCCAACTCAAGCATTTGAAGCAAGGATTTGCACCTATAGGGGTGCCTTAGGTGCATGCTTAGGGTTAAGTCCATGATCACCTAAATTTATGCATATTTGATATGTGGATGTGTGCTACAGGTTATACCTTAGATATATGATATTCCAAAGGTATTATATATACTTAGCACATATTATTGATGAGACTAAAATAAAATCCATCCTTGTCATAATTAGGTTGATAAACGTGTGACCTTAAGAATGACTCACGTAGCCTTCCGTTGTTATGGTCTTGATAAGCCAATCTTAGATTGGATGGGTTTGTTGTGCTACCACAAGACTCATTCAGCAAGGTATTGGTGATCATGGCTAAGGCATTTGCCGAACCTTGGGGTGGACCATTTGCATGGCTTTGTTGTGCTACCACAAGGGCTATGTGAAGAATCCATTCTCATAACGTAACAAGCGGGTTTGACCTAACTAGAGTATATGGCTTGTTGTGCTACCACAAGGTCATAACTCTAGAGGCTAAATGACTAAGAGTTGCAAGAGTTGCAACTGGCAATAGTTGCCTACCTATTAAGTATGGGGTGATTTGTTGTGCTACCACAAGGTCATCACCATAAGGTTAATAGGGTCATAGTCCCCACTAAGATTTCATCGTGATATCCCGTCTTTGCATAATGAGGGTTATGTAAATTCGTCGATAATTAGTGGGAGCATAAATTAGGATAAAAGACCATATTTTAATTTTAATGAATGTTTGCAATGTTATATTGATAAAATTATATCTCTGTTGTAGAATACGATAATAAACCACCATTAGTATGGCATATTAGATGCCATATAGCTTAATGGCTCACACTTCTTAAACTGGTTAAGAACTAAGAGAATTGTTCTCATATTTGACCAATTAACTATTCTACTTGAGAAGTAGGTGTCTCCTAAATTATCTAATGATGTGAAAGAAAGATAAGATCTTATCTTATAGACAAGATGCATTGTTTGCCTTAAATTAGATGTTAGTCTCTATGAGATATAAATTGTAGAGACAACATGGATAGATGGATATGAGATTCATCATGGCTCATATTGATGAGTTAACTAAAGGGCAAGTTAGAACAACAATACATCTTAATTACTTCTTGTTTGTGAGACCAATAGTAAGAAGTAAAATCATTAGATAGAAATATGAGAGAGTTAATAATAGTAAAAGAAAGTGGTCAAGATAATAAAGCCAGAATAGGACAGGATTCTTACACTGCCATGATGATGATTAGTGGAAGATGAAGTACAAAGTGTTTTGTATATAATGTAAAGGTGGAGCTTGAGAAGCTTCATGTATCCAAGTCATTGTCACTTACTTGTTTTAAATATACACTTAACAGTATTAGATACTATATGTGTATATCATAATATTAGACACTATGGATGCATCTAATGGTATGAGATACCAGATATGCATCTTATATCTACAAGGAGTTTTAGATGATGACAAGTAAATGAAGGCTTAATAAAGAAGATGTTGACCTACATATGAAATGGTGCAAAAGTTGCATCATTATTAGTGGGAGGTGCAATTCTTGAATAGCCTTATGGAGATGTCTTAATAATTAATATTGCTATTATATCCTTCTACAATAACATTATATAATTTCCTACATGAATAAATGTTGATTTATTCTAAGTTATGGAATTGATAGATGTTCTAATAGATTGAATGGCAAAGTGTTTGCCAGTGGGAGCTTAATGAATTGTTTAATCATATTTGATATGTTAGCTCTCATGTTATGTGTGAATATTCCTTTTAAGAGGAAATGGGTTGATTTAGATCAATCTACACTTTAGCTTTATATAGACATGGAGAATGGGTTAATGAGTTATTAGAACTCGTACATTTAGATGTATGTTGTCGACTCTGAAAATTCGACGGGGTCCTCTCCTTTTCAGGGAAGTCCGTGAATCCAGTTCGTCACCTCAAGAGGCGATGAGAAAAGAAATGAATAAAGCTCGGAAAGCAAATCTCACCTCGATCCCACACTCACATTGATCCCCGAACTTTCATCCCTTGGCGTCGCTCGATCACCAAAGAGACGGTTCGGGTCATGTGGGAGGAGGGTGAGAAGAAAGAAATTAAGACATGTGGTCACCAGTGTCGACTCCAGAAATGGGTTCCGGATCGGCACCTCAAGAGAAGGTGAAAGATGGAATAGGAGAAAAAGGGAGTGAATAAGAAAACACTCGGAAAGCGATAAAGACTCCTCACCTCGGTCCCACACTCACATTGATCCCCGAACTTTCATCTCACGGCGTCGCTCGAGCACCGGAGATGGTTCGGGTCATGTGGGAGGAGAATGAGGAGGATATGAATTTAGAACATGAATAAAAAGAAAGTGTGGTCGCCAGGAGCCGCGGGCTCCGCTTTATGTAATGGAAATAGAAAGAAGTTGACCGTGTGTACCTTAGCGTGGGAGAAAGGGATGTGAGTTCAACCTTCTTCTTCTTCGGCCGGCCGATGAAGAAGAGTCTCCAATCCAATGCTAGCTTGATCAACCTGTGCAACTAGAACAATAAACCAAGTGAAGAATTTGGTTAGACTTGTGAAGTGTAGTAACTGTAGAGAGAATATGAGAGAAAAGCAATTGGAATCGAACTCACCGGATTGGGGTGAGTCCTAACCCCCTTTTTTTTGTATTTTTGATTAGGTAAAAATGATATAAATGAACTAAAAGATGCTTTAAAAACAATGAATAAACAGAGTTAATGGAGTTGAGAAAGGTTATAGAATGGATCGGCTTGAGTTGAAGCCGAGTTGGTTGAGAAAAGGCCGGTTCGGGTAGCTTTGCACCCTTCTGGCGCGACTTCGGTGCAGAGGATGTTACGGACGACCCCGATGTCAGAATCGAGTTCCGTTTGTTGCAGTAGACGGAGGACTCAGAGAGAAAGAGTTTCTATGTTGATGATTTCTCCGAAATCCTCCTGTATAAGTCAATAAAAATTCTGAAAGTGGGCGGATATCAAAAATAGAACCTGGATGCGCGCCCTTAGTGTAGCAACCGCCACGAACAAACGACAAGTCGGAATGGAGTGCCGTCAGTTGGGGACGAAAGAGAACGAAGAGAGGGACAATTTGTATGTTGAAGACTTTTGCAGCAGAAGCCTCGGATTTTCTCCAGGAGTCGATGAAGATGGTTGATGAAGAACACCCGGATCGAGCCTTCTCCTTCACCTCGGGATCGATTTCTTGACTTCGGATCGCCTTTGGACGTCGGGACGGCTTTGGAGAAGAGCTTGGACGACCTTGGGACGAGCTAGGCACCGGGGTTCAACCTTGGGTTGTTGAGAATGGCCCTCAATTTATAGGGGAAGAGAGCCGGTGCAAAATTTAGAAACTGGATGTACCGCGCCCCCGCGTTTCAAAGGAGACGAGGGCGCGCAGGGCGCGCCCTCAAACCAAGGGCGCTCAGGGCGCGCCCCCAGTTAGGGGGCGCGGTCTGCGCGCCCCCCTGTTTCAAAGAGAGTGGGGGCGCATTCGGCGTCTCACTGCTAAAAATCGACAGAAATTTCCGGAAATTGCTAAAAATCGACTTGACATACGTAACGCGCCCCCGAACCGGGGGCGCGGTACAAATAAGTGAAAATCCTCCCCCGGAAACCTTCCAAAAACCCGGTTTAGAAGGTGCTAATCGGGGTAATTTCCGATTTAAAGCAACTGACCGCGCCCCCGTCTTTCAAAGGAACCGGGGGCGCGCAGGGCGCGCCCCTAGTTTGAGGGCACGCAGGGCGCGCCCCTGGGTTGAGGGCGCGCAGGGCGCGCCCTCCCCTTTCAAGTGGATCGGGGGCGCGGTACACTCTCTCTCCTGCGCGCGTGTTCCGCGAGCCGTATCTTGCAAACCGGATGTCCGATTCGGCTCCCGTTTGTCGCGTTGGAAAGAGGACCTTCAACCGCACCTCCTCAAGTCGGTAAACCAGCCGCATGACTCCCGAGATGTTCGTACGGGGCTTTCTACCGGTTTACCCTCTCGCGGAAAGCCGAAACCCGGGGCGAAGATCCGAAAGAGCACGGTTCCGGTCGAGAAATCTCGGGTCAACTCGGGATGACTTAAAATGATGACCGAACAAGTTCGGTACGACTGGAAAACCCGAAATCATCGAAAAATTTGATATTAACCCGGTAAACGTGAATCGAAAGCCGTAAAAGCCGCGAAACCCTAAAATTGACCGAAATGACCATATGGCTCCGGTTGATGAAAATATTTGGCTAGAATCGACCCGTATGATCCAAAAAGACCCGGTGATGACCGGAAAGGCCTAACATGTGGTCCGGGATAGCCGTGTCAGCACAGATCGAAAAAGCCGTAACAAAAAGCCGTCATTAACCGATGTGTACCGAAATGACTTCTCGGAAACCCTGAATGTTACGGAACACATGCGGGACTCCCGAGACCTTCAATTATGGACCATTCAAGGTCGGTCATCGAGCAGGCCTCGTGTTTTTATGGTTCACGCGCGGCTCTCGCTTGAAGGTTACGGCATCATTCCGGAAATCTTCGGTCCATTCTCAACTTACAAGGGGCTCCACCAATGTCCTTAGCTTATGTCCACGAGGTAATCCAGATCAGATAACGGTCGGATAAAAGATATTGCCTATGGAATAAGAGTCTAGTGCTCCGAATCAAGCCAATTTGGCATGTCTACAGCTTGCCTCGCCTTGATGTCGGCTTTGCAAGGGAATGGCATGTAGCGGAGCGAAGTGAAACGTAGAGAAAGCGTAGCGAAGCGAGATGAATCGTAGTGGAATGTAGTGGAGCGAAATGGCGATTGACTGAAAAGGTGGCATCAAGGTGTAGATATAGACACGCTCAACGACCAGATTCGGCAAGACGAATCTCCTCAAGTCTCTTGGTTAACCGCCATGTTTCATCAAGTCTTCCTGTGTTCGATTGGTAATAGATGTGCCATTGGCACGAGAGAAGAATAGCCAACCCCCAACGCGGTGGGGAGTCCCCGAAACATGGGTTCGTAGGTTCATCATCAGCCGGTAACCCGATCTTTGCGGTGTTCCTGTACTGTGACGGGCTAAAATTTAAAAAGAGATTTGTTTGAAAAAGTAAAAGAATACCAATCGAGCACATTCGGGCTCTCTGATTCATTTAAGTCTTCCAAGAGACAAGATTTGATTCGGAATGGAATGATCTCAGATTCCGAAAGGCAAATGTTTAAGCATAGACCGTGAAGATAATGACGGTGCAAGTTCTGATCAAAATTGAAGGCCCTTGGCGGGACGAAATGGCTGCCACGGTGGGATAAGTAGCAAAAGAAGTTGCAATGGCCTCTGTGGTGAAAAGATTTCAGGGCACAAAGTGGTTACCGAACACGGTGGGATTAATAGACACGGTGGGATATTAGAGAGGTTGGTGGGACTAGAGAATATGGTGAATGACACGGTGGGATTTAGAATGATCGAGAGGGTGAGAAGGTGAAGATTAGGAAGTGATGTATGCAATGACAAAACAAAATGTAATGCAATTAATACTACATGATGCATGTTGGGCTCAAGAAAATAAAACAAAACTTGTATAACAAATAGTTGAAGATATAGATTGTCTATGAGGTCAAGATACCCATTCGGGAACTATCGTCCCTCACAGCACAACTTTGGCTTATCCGTGAGCATTAGAGATGACCCGACCGTCGTAGATTTTGATGAAGGGGATCTCGGGTCAAGTCTTCTCTATGCTCATGGTCTTCAACAAATAATGCATAAGATAATAATACACGACTAGCGACATATATGCTAGTCGGCAAGTTATGGGGGTTTCCCATGTCTGTTCTTCTGTTTCCGCGAGCAATTTCTGTCTTGGCCACTCCTTTGGAGCATCACCGGAACGAGGCGGTTGCGGCGGTATGGTTTCCATGCCTTCTCCACGTGGTCATTCTCCTGGAGTCAGTGGCAATCAGACACTGATATCTGTAGCAGGCTTAATCTTCTTCTGGTGTTGTAGCTGCTTTTCTTCCTTGTCATAGCACTTCTTGCTTCAATGTTGTTTGACCTGTTGGCGAGATTCTCACCCCTCCTTGACTTGTGTTTCTTTCCTGAAATACTTAATAGAAGTGTTAAATCTGCTCTATGGCTTACCCCCTTGCCTATTGTTGTCTTGCCTTGCTTATATGTCAAGGGGGGCAGCCTTATCAACCAGGTAGAATGTACAAAATGACAGACAAGGTAAAATTTGAGAGAGCTTACGCTATGGTGAGAGTCGCTCCCTTCTTGATCTCAGAATTCTGTCGTTGAGAGAACTTTCTCCTCTTATTTTAAAGTCCCTGAAAACACTTGATAAAAGAGGATTAGATCTTCACAACGACTCATCCCTTTGCCTATTATGGCCAACTTTGACTTAGGTCAAAGGGAGGAGCCCTCTTAATGGGGTGATTAATCAAGATAAATATGCGATGCAGAAATGAAACATGCAAGACATAAAAATAAACATGAATGCTAGCAAAGGCAAACATCAAGGTTATGCCAAGCTAGATGATGCATTTAAAAAAATATATTCAACTCTCTCTCTCTCTCTTTCTTTTCTTTCTTTTTTTTTGTTTGGATTTTTGAAAATATTCAATTTTTTTGAATTTTTTGAAAATATTTGATTTTTGTTTTTTTGTTTCTTTTTTTTTTGTTTTTTTTTTGTTTTTTTTGTTTTGAAAATATTCAATTTTTTTTTGAATTTTTTGAAAATATTTATTTTTTTTGGATTTTGTGGAGAATGTGCCAGTATTGAGACCATTCATCGATCTTTGAGTGTTGATCAAGATTCAAGCAATAAGCACCACGTGTGAATAAGGTTCCCTACCCGAATCTTTCTTGCCCTCTTCTCTTGATCGGTTTGGATTCCCCACGAGTTTGGACAGTTTACCCTACCCTAGGGGTTTTAAGATGGAAGAATAATAGAGGAAGTCTTTGATAGGATTTGGGGATGTTGAGGAGGGTTTCTCTACTCATGCCCAAATTGCCCGTTGGGGTTCGGCCTCTTCGGGTCTTTTCTACATGTGGCACTTACTTAGACAAGTCTTTGACCTGCGGGGTCATTGCCCATCTTTTGGTGCCTTCTCTTCATTTTCTATTCTTTCAGGTACTCATTCAGATAGGCCCATATTTGTTTAAACCTGTGGGGTTCATTGCCCATCTTTTGGCACCCTTTTGCACCCTATGAGACGGCCTCCTACTAAGGCGGCGGGCATTTTCGATACTATCCTCCTCTAGTCCCCTTCACCTATCTTGGACCGAATAGAAGAGAATAGGGTAAGGTTTCCTTTCCGCCTTCAGGGTTCTGCCTTGCCTCTTTTGAGTGTTGGGCTATCTAGATTCTGGGATCGGGAGGTGTTGTGTGCGCAAGGTGATGTCTACCCTTGACTTCTAGCTAACACCCTTGGATCGATGACTAGAAATTCTCCATTTTCTTTTCTAAGGAAAATATTTTTTGAGGTAAACGCCGTTCCATGGATGATTCAATTTTTCTCCATCGGCGTTGGTTAGCTCATATGCATTGCCTGGATATTTTTCAGTTATAACAAAAGGCCCTTCCCAGTTAGGTTGCAACTTGGAGCGGGGACCACCCGGCTTAACGAATATACGTTTAACTACCATTTCACCGATTTCGAACTTCCTCTCTACCACCCTCTTTTGATAAAACCTTTTTAATCGGTTCTGATAAGTTCGGGCATGCTCGGAGGCAGCCAACCTTCTTTCATCTAGGAGTTCAAGTTGTGCAAGGAGAGATTCTCGTCTCTCATCGACAGGGATGTCTCTATCGAGTTGAACTCGGAGTGATGGAAGGAGTACTTCGTACGGGACCACCGCTTCCATCCCATATGCAAGAGCACACGGGGTTTGACCAGTGGGGGTCCGTACAGAAGTACGATAAGCCCATAGGGCATCTACAAGCTTATCTGGCCAGTCTGCGAACTTGCTAGACTTACAGGTTTTCTTGATGATTTTAATCAAAGTTTTGTTGGTGGCTTCTGCTTGACCGTTGCCTTGCGGGTAATAAGGAGATGAATGATGCAATGCAATGCGGTACCTGTTGCAAAGATCACGCAGATCTTGAGAGAGAAATTGCGGTCCGTTGTCGGTGATAATGTCGCTGGGTATCCCGAACCTGGCGATGATGTTGCGCTTGATGAAGGAGCATAGTGTTGATGCCTTGATCTCCACGAACGCTTCCGCTTCTGCCCACTTGGTGAAGTACTCTGTTGCCGTCAGGATGAACGATTTGGAACGGATTTCGCAGTTAAGATCACTTAGAGGGCCAATGATATCGAAAGCCCACATGGCGAAGGGCCATGGGGCATGAATCGGATGAAGGGAAGATGCGGGAGAATGGATCTTGTCGGCATGAAGTTGGCAAGAATGACAGTGCCGGACAAAGATGGAGCAATCCTCTTCTAGGGTTGGCCAATAATACCCCTGCCTGATGATTTTCTTGGCAAGAGCTTGAGCATTGACATGGGCTCCACAGACCCGGAATGTGCTTACTTAAGCACCAATTTCGCCTCTTCTTCATCAACGCATCTCAATAAAATTCCGCTTAGGCTCCTCTTGTAGAGCACCCCTCCTAGGATGGTATACCTGCGGGATACTCTCACGATGGCCTTCTTTTCTTTTGCATTTGATCCAGGTGGATATGTCCGATCTTGACAATACCTTGCGATCTCATCAAACCAAGGCCTCTCACCCTCATCTAACTCTTCCAACTCGACTAGAGAAACTTCCTCCTTCTCGCTCTAGATACTCCTTCTGCCAAATCTCTCCTTAACTTTCAGAAATCGCCCATCCTTAATCGCTGGCATCGACCTTCTACGGACATGAATAGTCCGCACCTGTCTACCTAGCGGGACTGATAGAGATGAAGCTAAGGAGGCAAGGGCATCGGCAAGGATGTTCTGAGCTCGAGGTACATGGACAAAAGTAAGTTTGGAAAAGAGCTTGATGTAGCAAGAGGTGAGTTCTTGGTAAGGTTTGAGGTTTGGATGAGAAGTTCGGTATTTGGTTAGGACTTGGCGAAGAATTAGTTGGCTATCACCTATCACCCTTAATTCCGTGGCACCATAGAAATGAGCAGCCTCCGGCCCGGCCAGCAAGGATTCGTATTCGGCTATATTGTTGGTTGCCGAGAAGTCAAGCCGAAATGCCCGTGGAATGGTGACACCCTCGGGTGATAGAAGGACGATTCCTATTCCCTTACCGTGTGAATTCGAGCCCCGTCAAAATATAATGTCCAAAGGTGGGAAGATCGGATCAACATTAGTTCGTCATCCGGGAGCTCCGATTGGACCGGGTCAAAGAGGGGTATAGGGTGATGGGCTAGATGTTCGGCAATGGCATAGCCCTTAATCGCCTTACGGGGGACATAGGTGATATCAAGGCGAGAAAGGAAGCTACGCCAACGACCTAACCGATCGGTTAGAACAGTTTTCTCCGAAGGAATTTGATGGGATTGATGCGGGCAATAAGGTTGACCTCATGAGCTAAGAAATAGTGTTTAAGCTTCGAACTACCCGGACTAGTGCGGCACGGGTCTTCTCCACTACGGTATACTTGCTCACATGGATCAAAGATCTTTGACAAATAGTAAGTTGCCCTCTCTTTCCCTTCTTCATCAACTTGTGCAAGGACCGCCCCAAGAGAATTCTCCAAAACCGAGATAAATAAAACTAAGGGCTTGCCAAGGACTGGTGGTCTAAGCACAGGGGGACTAGCCAGGTATCTTTTCAAACCATCGAATGCATCCTGGCACTTCGAATCCCATTTGAACTCGGCCCCCGCCTTGGTCAACTCATAGAAAGGTTTACACCTTTGGGAGTGTTGTGAGATGAACCGGCGGACAAGCGTAGCCTCCCGACTAATCCTCGAAGTTCTTTCATATTTCTCGGAGGAGGCATACCAATGATTGCCTTGGCCTTGTTTGGGTCGATCTCTATGCCCCTTTTGCTCACTATGAACCCCAACAGTTTTCCTGAGGATACTCCAAACGTGCATTTCTTTGGGTTCATCTTCAATTTATATTCCCTAGCCCTTTGCAAGACCTTTCTTAACACTTTCGGGTGATCTTCTCGGCTTTTGGACTTAACGACCAGGTCGTCCACGTACACCTCTACAAGGGTATGCATCATGTCATGGAAGATAGCCATCATTGCCCTCTGATAGGTAGCACCGGCATTCTTCAGTCCAAAGGGCATGACGACATAGCGATAGGTTCCCCAAGGTGTGGTGAACGAGGTCTTCTCCTGGTCCTCTTCGGCCAACCGGATTTGATTATATCCCGAATAGCCATCCATGAATGACAACATTTCGAATCCGGCGGTGTTATCAACCAAGTACGTCAATATGAGGTAGAGGAAAGTCATCTTTAGGACACGCTCGGTTCAAGTCCCCGAAGTCTATACGGATCCGAACTCGGCCATCCTTCTTCATGACAGGGACTATGTTTGCCACCCATTGCGGATAAAGGACGACCTTAATGAATCTTGCTTGATGTAACTTGTCGACCTCTTCTTTCATCTTAAGTGCAGCATCAGGGTGGAATCTCCTTAATTTTTGTTTGACCGGGGTAACTCCAGGTTTCAAAGTTAGACGATGTTCAACTAACGAGTTGTCTAACCCCGGCATGTCTTCGTATGTCCATGCGAACGTGTCCTTATATTCTTCCAAGATTTCAATTAAACTCTGTTCCTCAATGGGAGTGAGGTTTGCACTTAGGAGGATTGTCTTGGGATCTTCCGGTGTTCCGAGATTCAATTCTTTTGTCGGTTCATCCACCGTCGCTCACCGTTCTTCAAATCTTTTAAATCCGGATGTATACGCATCAGCCAAGTCCTCAATTCCATCCTCGAAATCGGGATCTTTTTCGATAAGACCTCGTAAACTCCGGTTGTATGATCTACATTGAATTCATCCTCATATTGGATTTCATCAAGCCGGATAGTATTTTCCAAAAACCTTGGCGACCTTGCACATTCCTTGCATTTTTGAGCTATTTGTTGGAGATATCTCTGGCACACGTTTACCTCGAATTTTCTTCTTTCCTACCCTAACTACTCCTAAAGAAGACGGAATTGAAAAGGTGGTATTAACAATGGGTGAAGGATCGAACAGATCGATCAGTGAGTTGGAGAAGAGGGGTCCCTGGTTGGGAGCACCCTCCGAGACGAGTAGCGACGTCTCCTCGATGGAAAACTGAGTTTGCGAGAGGACGTTTTTTGGGTATTTTGGGTATTTTCAATAACAAAAGAGAATGAGCCGATGGGGCTCGAGCAGAAATAGAAAGCTTAAGCAAATGGAAGAAAAATGGGCTCGCGGGCCCGATGATGACAAGAAATGGGCAGATATGCCCAAAGCTAGTGAAAAGATCTAAGGGGCACGTGGGCCCAAATGGTGGGCACGCGGGCCCAAAGCAAGAAAATAAATCTAAAGGGCACGTGGGCCCGACTGGTGGGCACGTGGGCCCAAGTTTGTTGGATGGGCATAGAAGCCCAGTGGAGTAAGAAGATTTGAATGGGCTCTCAGGCCCATTGATCAGTTCAGGTGGCCATTTTGGCCCATAAGTGGGAATTGGGCTAGATAGCCCATCAAGTGAATCTAAGAGGGAGAGAGTGAGGATTTTGAAATACGTGACCGTAGGATACGGTTCACGCGGGATGTTGTTTGGAGGTGGGTTCGAGTGGACAAGTTGTTTAGAGATGGACTTGCCCCTGACTGGTTCTTCCTCCTCTATGAACAACCGAGCTAAAGATGAACTCAGGTTGTCCACCTCCTCCTCTTGCTCTGGTACCTTCTTCCTCTTGACTGGTTCTTCTTCTTTGTCCCCGGCCATCATCATGGTCTCCCCTTTAATAAAGAATTTTTGGAGTCCCATGGCATTTTTTGGTCGGTAGACCATCCGCGGAGTGAAACTGGGCTCATAGCCAAGCCCGTGTCTCTTTGGTCTTCGTACGGCTTCAATGGGGTGCACAACCCCCTGCAGCTCCTTTCCCAGCCCCTTTCCTGGCTGATAGCCCATCCCTTTCATCATCCGCAACGCAACTGAATCTGGAGGCGTCGTCAATACCATGACCTCAGGTAGCTCTGTAGTTGAAACCACCGGCTGGATAGATTTTGATATTGGTAGTGCAGAAGAGGGGTCATCCACGTCACTCAGAATGGGGATGTTGGTTACTTTGATCACCTGGCCCTTGTATGGGAACTTCAGACACTGATGATTAGTGGAGGCAACAGCTCCTATTGCCTCAAGGTACGGGCGTCCCAAAATAGCTTTGAATGTAAGGTCCAGTTCTAGAACGTGAAACTCGGTGGTGACGGCACATGGCCCGAGCCCTACTTTTAATGTAACCACCCCTCGTGCCGGCTTCCGGGAGTTTTCATATGCGGTCACTGTGACGGCAGAAGGCTCGATTTCTTCATCGGAGATGCCGCAGAGTTGCAATGTTTCTGGCGGCATGACATTTATGGATGCTCCGGTGTCAATCAAGCAGGACTTGATCTCCACGCCTCGGATGACTACTGCAACGCGCAAGGCGTACTTTCTGATCTCTGGCCGTGCCAACTCCTCCTGTGTAAAGGTGAGTGCCGGATGTTCACTCCTCGGGGTCAGGACAGCAATGATCTTCTCAGGCGGGAGGTCCTCATTGACCATGACCCGCTGCAAATATTGTTGTAGGATGTCCTGATGGTTCTTTGACCTCTTTATCAGCTCCAGAATTGAAATCCGTGCCGGCATTTTGTCCAAGTGCTTCAATAGGTCATATGCCGTGCCGGGCAACGGTTCTTCTACCACCTCCTCTTCTGCCTGTTCTTGTGGTTGTATCCCGCCCTGGGGGAAGACCCTTTGGAACATCCTCCCGCTACGAAGTACTGGCGCCAGCGTGGTAGGGGGAAGTGGTGATGATGGTGATGGTAGGGTTGGTTGGTAGGTTGAGGAGCCCATGGTAGGTAGGGGTGGTGAGGATCGGATGATGAGGGGTCGTGGGGTGGCAGTGACTGGTAGGTTAGGTGATGTCTGGGGTGTTGGTGGCGGTCTAATGATTAGACGCCGTGGAGGATTAATGGTGGTTGGTGGGTTAGGTTGGGGTCTTGGTTGGGAGGCTGGTGGAGGTCTAATGATTAAACGTCGTGGAGGGTTAATGGTTGGTGAGGGTAGTGGTGTTTGGATAGTTTGTGGGCTGGGGGCAGCTCTCGGTATGGAGAGTATGGTGCGGTTTGTAGGTGGGGTTGGTATGGCGGGCATGGGGGTGAGTTGATCCTCGACACCGCCAACCCCGGGAATGGTGGGTTGACTCCTCGATGGCGAGTGGACGAGGCCGAGTCGTTGGTTCGGTGGTGCTGGTGCCGGTGCTTGTACGGGTGCATGTACCGGTAGTGGATCTTGGACTATGCCCGAGCCGGGCTGTTGTTGTGCTTGTTGTCGCCGTGGTTGATTCGACGTGTCTTCATTGCTTGAATAGACTCCCCCATCCGTGCCCGATCAATGTTCCCTCGATCATTAAGGTCATGGATGTAGTCTTTAAACCGGAAACAGACATCCACCGTGTGCCCGAGGATACCGATGGTAAGCACAGTATTTTGTCATGTCAACATTTGCTGGCCATCCTTCTCTCTCCTTTGGAAGCTCTAGCTGCTGTTCAGCCATCAATGCGTTGAAGATATCGATGAGGGGGAATGGCAGTTGAGGGTAGTACTCTCTCTTGGGTCCCCCCCTCCTAGGTTGGTTGGCTGGTGGTGGCACTTGGTTGTAGGCTTGTTGTGGTGGTGGTGGTCGGTTGTAGACATGTTGTTGTTGAGGCGCTCGGTTGTAGGCATTTGGTTGCTGGGGTGCTCGGTTGTAGGTGGGTTGCTGTGGTGGTGCTCGGTTGTATGCAAGTTGTTGTTGTGGCTGAGGAGCTGGTTGAGGGGCTGGCCGGTATTGTTGATTGGGTGGTGGGTTACGGTATTGGCTTTGACGGTACCCACCCTGGTTACCCATGGCATTGATGCTCTCATTATTTACTACCCCTTCGGTGGTGGGTCCTACATGTGTAGGCTTTCTAGTATTACGGGGCTTGGTGTCGAACGGGTTGATCATGGATGCATCCTTAAAGTGGGCTTGGAGGTAGCGGGCGCTATCACACAACTCACTCATGGTTGTTAGACGGTGCATGATCAGAAGGTTGCGAAGGTTAGGCGTGGTGTTCCCAATAAGCATCCTCACCGCTCCCCCTGCGAGATGGTATCCACAAGCCTCTCGGCCATTCCCCTCCACCGATCAGCAAATACGGCAAAGTCCTCATCCGGCCTCATCTTTTCAGCAATTAAGTCAGTTATCGAGCAGGCTGGGCCCACCCTATCCTTGTACCTCTGTAGAAACCTCGTCTTGACAATGTCGAAATCCGCCGCCTCAATGGAATCAAGAGAATAGAACCAGTCAAGGGCGGCTCCATCCAATGACCGACGGAATAGGAAGGCAAGGGCTTTGCGGTCATTTTTCCAGAATGCGGAGTCATAGAGAAAGCTTTTCAGATGGTTGAAAGGATTACCAGTCCCGTTGTAACGTTGGAAGACCGGTATCTCCGAAGGAGGAAGGTGTAGAACTCGGGAAGGATGGGACAGAGATTTCGGGGGTGGCTTTAGAATCGAGGCGATGCCTCATCTCTTCGAAACGCTCATCCATCTGGTTGAGTTTGTTCATTAATGCCTGGGTGAGGCTGGATTCCTGAGCCACGGGAGCAAAGTGTTGGGTTGGAGGAGGTAGGTTGGAAACAGGAATTGGAACGAGTTATGTGAATGCCCCATAATAGGGTGAGTGGAGACACGGCGGGGTTGCCCGGGAGAGGAGATGATTTGGGGCCTCGATCGCTGATTGAGGTGGTGAGGGGGCTTGATTTCCCTCGACCGGATCTTGAGTGGCGGGCATCTTGCCCTTAGTCAAGGATTGCACAAGCGAAAAGATTCGGGGTCTAGATGAAGAGATAGACCCCGGAGGAGTTGCTCCACGCTAAGTGAAGCGGGTTGATGAGTAGGATTTTGAGTTTCTGGCTCCCTGACGGCGTTGACATGGCCCTCTGGTTGAGCCATGGGTTGTTGCAGCTCGTAGTGGCCCGTCTCGTACTCCTCTTCTTAGCCGCAGTAGTCCGACATCCCGATGTGTCTTCCAGACCTTAGAGTGGGCATCCTGTCAAATTTCCTTACAAAATGGTTGAAAGAAAGCAAATGAAGGGTGTAAATGCAAATAGAGTTTTTGTTTGATTATGGTTGTTTGTTTGATTTGATTTGGTTTCAATTTGGTTGTTTGGCAAGCAAGTTGAACACAAAATTTAAAGGGATTTTTTTTTGTTTTTGTTTTAGGTGTTTTGAAAGGAGAGAATTTTTTGGTTGTTTTCAATTGTTATGAGCAAGCAAGTTATGCAAACAAAGTTTTAAAATGACTACTCAATAATTTTTGGGTTAAAACCTTAGATTAGATAGATTGTTAGCAATTGTTCACTCAAGTAGGTATGATTCCTATTGCTTCAATCTTCAAGACCTAAGGTTATCACTCAATCACCACGAGTAGGTACTTGGGTTCTTCGGGTTTTGGGAAAGTGGTACAACCGGCCCAATCGTGCGGAGAGGAATACTCCACGGATGGGGACTTACGGAGGTCTTGATGGAAACCACCAAATCAACTAGGAAGGAATATCCCAGAAGAGAGGTAAGATTCCACCAAGAAGGTGTTTGGAGGGTGAGGGTGTGTTGGGAGAGAGAGCCCCCGCCTCGAATGCCCTACGGATCGGAACAAGTCCGGTACCCGATGCAAAGCTAATGCAAAATGAAAAATGGAGGGTAGAAGGAGAAGAAGCAATCAATATGCAAACATGAATGAAAGCTATTAAATAAATCAAACAAGTGAATGCAAGCAAGACAAGCAATGATAGAGTAAACAAGTAACTAGCAACTAACAACTAAAAGGTGGTTCGCGCGGGAACCGGCTTGTGTTGGAGTGTTCAAGTGGGGACAAATCTAAAGTAAAGGTAAAAGGATGGTCCACGCGGGGACCGAATTGAAAATAAAGTGGCTCACGCAGAGCCGAGTTTTGGAAAAGTAGGTGGTTCACGCGGGAACCGGTTTTTGAAGGGAAAATGGGTGGTTCACGCGGGAACCGGTTTGTTTGATTGGAAAAAGGAAATGAGGGCCACGTGGGGCCAATCTAATTGGTGCAAAGGGGTGGTCCACGCGGGGACCGATCTGAAGGTAAGTTGGTTCACGCGGGAACCGAGTTGGAAAAGAAAGGTGGTTCACGCGGGAACCGGTTTTGAAGGAAAAGGGGTGGTTCACGCGGGAACCGGTTTGTTTGATTGGAAAAAGGAAATGAGGGCCACGTGGGGCCAATCTAATTGGTGCAAAGGGGTGGTCCACGCGGGGACCGATCTGAAGGTAAGTTGGTTCACGCGGGAACCGAGTTGGAAAAGAAAGGTGGTTCACGCGGGAACCGGTTTTTGAAGGAAAAGGGGTGGTTCACGCGGGAACCGGTGTAAGAGTTGACAAAATGAAAAGAGAGCCACGTGGGGCCAATCTAAAGGTGCTGCAAATGGGTGGTCCACGCGGGGACCGATCTGAAAGTAAGTTGGTTCACGCGGGAACCGAGTCGGAAAAGAAAGGTGGTTCACGCGGGAACCGGTTTATAAGAAGAAAAGTGGTTCACGCGGGAACCGGGCTGAAATTAAAAACAAGAAATCAAGTCCACATGGGGGACAATCTTAAAGAAAGAGTAAATAGCAAGTTTAAAGGTAAATAGACATGGAAGATAAAAGACAAGCCGGTTCACGCGGGAACCAAGTTGGAAAACAACTAGTTGCATGGTTGAATCAAACTAGCACGGTTGAAGACATTGGTGGTCCCACCGTGGTCGCCAAAAAGCTGTCGACTCCAGAAATGGGTTCCGGATCGGCACCTCAAGAGAAGGTGAAAGATGGAATAGGAGAAAAAGGGAGTGAATAAGAAAACACTCGGAAAGCGATAAAGACTCCTCACCTCGGTCCCACACTCACATTGATCCCCGAACTTTCATCTCACGGCGTCGCTCGAGCACCGGAGATGGTTCGGGTCATGTGGGAGGAGAATGAGGAGGATATGAATTTAGAACATGAATAAAAAGAAAGTGTGGTCGCCAGGAGCCGCGGGCTCCGCTTTATGTAATGGAAATAGAAAGAAGTTGACCGTGTGTACCTTAGCGTGGGAGAAAGGGATGTGAGTTCAACCTTCTTCTTCTTCGGCCGGCCGATGAAGAAGAGTCTCCAATCCAATGCTAGCTTGATCAAACTCCGTGCAACTAGAACAATAAACCAAGTGAAGAATTTGGTTAGACTTGTGAAGTGTAGTAACCGTAGAGAGAATATGAGAGAAAAGCAATTGGAATCGAACTCACCGGATTGGGGTGAGTCCTAACCCCCTTTTTTTTGTATTTTTGATTAGGTAAAAATGATATAAATGAACTAAAAGATGCTTTAAAAACAATGAATAAACAGAGTTAATGGAGTTGAGAAAGCTTATAGAATAGATCGGCTTGAGTTGAAGCCGAGTTGGTTGAGAAAAGGCCGGTTCGGGTAGCTTTGCACCCTTCTGGCGCGACTTCGGTGCAGAGGATGTTACGGACGACCCCGATGTCAGAATCGAGTTCCGTTTGTTGAAGTAGACGGAGGACTCAGAGAGGAAGAGTTTCTATGTTGATGATTTCTCCGAAATCCTCCTGTATAAGTCAGTAAAAATTCTGAAAGTGGGCGGATATCAAAAATAGAACCTGGATGCGCGCCCTTAGTGTAGCAACCGCCACGAACAAACGGCAAGTCGGAATGGAGTGCCGTCAGTTGGGAACGAAAGAGGACGAAGAGAGGGACAATTTGTATGTTGAAGACTTTTGCAGCAGAAGCCTCGGATTTTCTCCAGGAGTCGATGAAGATGGTTGATGAAGAACACCCGGATCGAGCCTTCTCCTTCACCTCGGGATCGATTTCTTGACTTCGGATTGCCTTTGGACGTCGGGACGGCTTTGGAGAAGAGCTTGGACGACCTTGGGACGAGCTAGGCACCGGGGTTCAACCTTGGGTCGTTGAGAATGGCCCTCAATTTATAGGGGAAGAGAGCCGGTGCAAAATTTAGAAACTGGATGTACCGCGCCCCCGCGTTTCAAAGGAGACGAGGGCGCGCAGGGCGCGCCCTCAAACCAAGGGCGCTCAGGGCGCGCCCCCAGTTAGGGGGCGCGGTCTGCGCGCCCCCCTGTTTCAAAGAGAGCAGGGGCGCGTTCGGCGTCTCACTGCTAAAAATCGACGAAAATTTCCGGAAATTGCTAAAAATCGACTTGACATACGTAACGCGCCCCCGAACCGGGGGCGCGGTACAAATAAGTGAAAATCCTCCCCCGGAAACCTTCCAAAAACCCGGTTTAGAAGGTGCTAATCGGGGTAATTTCCGATTTAAAGCAACTGACCGCGCCCCCGTCTTTCAAAGGAACCGGGGGCGCGCAGGGCGCGCCCCTGGTTTGAGGGCGCGCAGGGCGCGCCCCTGGGTTGAGGGCGCGCAGGGCGCGCCCTCCCCTTTCTAGTGGATCGGGGGCGCGGTACACTCTCTCTCCTGCGCGCGTGTTCCGCGAGCCGTATCTTGCAAACCGGATGTCCGATTCGGCTCCCATTTGTCGCGTTGGAAAGAGGACCTTCAACCGCACCTCCTCAAGTCGGTAAACCAGCCGCATGACTCCCGAGATGTTCGTACGGGGCTTTCTACCGGTTTACCCTCTCGCGGAAAGCCGAAACCCGGGGCGAAGATCCGAAAGAGCACGGTTCCGGTCGAGAAATCTCGGGTCAACTCGGGATGACGTAAAATGATGACCGAACAAGTTCGGTACGACTGGAAAACCCGAAATCATCGAAAAATTTGATATTAACCCGGTAAACGTGAATCGAAAGCCGTAAAAGCCGCGAAACCCTAAAATTGACCGAAATGACCATATGGCTCCGGTTGATGAAAATATTTGGCTAGAATCGACCCGTATGATCCAAAAAGACCCGGTGATGACCGGAAAGGCCTAACATGTGGTCCGGGATAGCCGTGTCAGCACAGATCGAAAAAGCCGTAACAAAAAGCCGTCATTAACCGATGTGTACCGAAATGACTTCTCGGAAACCCTGAATGTTACGGAACACATGCGGGACTCCCGAGACCTTCAATTATGGACCATTCAAGGTCGGTCATCGAGCAGGCCTCGTGTTTTTATGGTTCACGCGCGGCTCTCGCTTGAAGGTTACGGCATCATTCCGGAAATCTTCGGTCCATTCTCAACTTACAAGGGGCTCCACCAATGTCCTTAGCTTATGTCCACGAGGTAATCCAGATCAGATAACGGTCGGATAAAAGATATTGCCTATGGAATAAGAGTCTAGTGCTCCGAATCAAGCCAATTTGGCGTGTCTACAGCCACCTTCTGAGCTACCAGTTTATCGCCGCTACAATGGTACTGGCAACCCTTTTCTCCACCTTAAAGATTTTCTCTACGAGTCCTCATTCTGGAAAGATGATCGTAGGGTTCTTGCCTTCTTGTTCCGTCGATCATTAGAAGGGTCTGCATTGGAATGGTTCTACTCACTCGACTCCTTTGAGGCAGGAGACTTCGACATTGTCAAGACCAAATTCTTGCAGAGATACAGAGACCGGGTGGCACCAGCGTGCTCCATTACAGACTTGATTGCTGAGAAGATGAAGCCCGAAGAGGACTTCATAAAGTTTGCTGATCGCTGGAGGGGAATGGCAGAAAACTGACAGATGTGATTTCTGAAGGGGAACAAGTAAAAATGCTTATTGGCAACACTACACCTGCTCTGAGAAATGTATTGATCATGCACCGTCCTACCACAATGAATGAACTCTATGACAGTGCCCGATACTTACAAGCCCACTTCAAGGATGCCACCATGATAAACCCTTTTGATCCTAAACCTAGAAACTTTAGAAAAACCCCCTCTGCACCAGCTGGGCCTACAATCGAAGGAGTGGTCAACAATGAAGGCTGTAAATATTGTGGGGAACCAGGGAGGGAACCGTCAAAATCGGTACGAGAAACCCACCACAGAACCCTTCCTATTACCCCCTCAACAACGAGTTAGGCCACCACAACCACGACAACCACAACAACCACCTCGGCCGGTAGCACAACCCCAGCAACCTCGTCAACCTACCTACAATAGGGCACCGCCACCACCCAATCAAGCACCACGAAGGGGAGGTCCTAGGAGAGAGAACTACCAGCAACTCCCTTACTCCTTGACCGACATCTTCAATGTACTCATGGCGGAGAAACAGTTGGAATTGCCCAAGGAAAGAGAGGTTTGGCCAACAAATGTAGATATGTCCCGATATCGCGCTTACCACCGGTGTCCCGGTCACACCGTAGAGGTGTGCTTTCAATTCAAGGATTACATCCACGATCCGAATGACCAAGGCAGCATTGATTGGGTCCAAATGGGGGAATGCATACAAAGCTATGAAGGCTAGGCGGCGGCGGCGGCAACGTCCACCGGCTCAACCTCAACAACAACTTTGGCTTGGGGATTGTCCAAAATCCGCTCCCGTTACATGCTCCCACTCCAGCACCGGCACCAGCACATCCAAACCCAGGAATTGGTTTAGTACACTCCATTGTCCAGGGAGATGCCAGCCGTGCTCAAGGTTGGCAACTAGAAAACCAAAATGCAACCATGCCTATCAACCCGACTAGGCCTCCTACTAGGAACCCTCCTAGACAGATAATCCGTGCACCTGCTACTCCACAACCACCACAAAGCTCAATAACCCAACTACTTGCCGCCACCTCTTCTCGCCGACCCATCATTAGGTCAGCCCCCTCTCTAACTACACCTCCTTCAACCATTGCCACACACCGGCCCTTGCTCATCCGACCACCACAATCACCACCATACCTGAACCCCCAGCCTACGAGCTCTACCACTACAAAACCCCAACCTATCATACCACCAGCACCACAACCAATCCCACAACCTACACCTTCATTAAATTCATCAACCACTTCGCACCCCGGCCTCTTCTTATTAGGCCACCGGTATCACCATCATTACCACCTCCAAATCCTACCCCTCTACCAACTAACCCCATCATCCTAGGACCACCAAACCCATTGCCTACCATACTGCACCTACACCACCTGTTCCCACCCCGATTAACCCATCACCTCTACCCGACCGCCAAATAGCCCCGGTGCTTCGGAGTGGGAGGATGTTCCAGCGGCTCTTTCCCCAAGCCGGAACTCAACCGCAAGAGCCAGTGGAGGAGGAACAAGTGGAAGAACCATTGCCAGGCACGGCGTATAATCTGTTAAAACATTTGGATAAGACACCAGCCCGTATTTCTATACTTGAGTTGATCAAAAGATCAAAGGTGCACCAGGAGATTCTACAGCAGTACTTGCAAAGGGTCATGGTGAATGAAGATCTCCCACCTGAGAAGATCACTACAGTGTTAGCCCCTAGAAGTGAGCACCCAACACTCACTTTCTCTCAGGAAGAATTAGCAGATCCAGACTTTAGGAGATATGCTTTGCATGTGGCTGTTATCATCTGCAATGTCGAAGTAAAATCATGTTTGGTTGACACTGGAGCTTCCATCAACGTTATGCCGCCAGAAACTTTGCAGTTGTGTGGCATTTCTGAGCAAGAAATCAAGCCATCTTGTGCCATGGTGACGGCCTACGACAACTCCAAGAAGTCTGCACATGGGGTGGTCACTCTAGAAGTCAAACTTGGACCATGTACGGTCACAACAGATTTTCATATTCTAGAATTGGATCCAACATTTCGGGCTATACTTGGGAGGCCATACTTGGAGGCAATAGGAGCTGTGGCTTCAACAAACCACCAGTGCATAAAATTTCCCTTTAAAGGACAGGTGGTCAAGGTGACTAGCATGCCTATAAGGGACGAGCTGAACGATGCTTCTTTACCCCTAGGTCTGTCAATACAACCCCGGATCTCAGTGGGAGAATTGCCGAAGTCGGATGCATGACCGCCTCTCTACCGGACACTGGGATGGCGGATGATGATGAAATTGGGCTATCAGCCTGGAAGAGGTTTAGGCAAGGATCTTCAAGGGATCACTCAGCCAATTGAAACTGTGAAAAGGCCACGCAGGCAGGGGTTGGGATATGAAGAGGATTCCATCCCAAGGAGGATCTTCCAGCCAGGATATGCCGTAGGACTCCACACCTTCTTTATCAAAGGGGAGACCATGATGATGGCTGAAGATGACAAGAGTTCCATGATGACTGTCAAGAGAAGGAAAGCTCCAGATGAAGAAGAAGAAGACTTGGAAGACTTATGCTTATCTTTGACTCGTCTGTTCTCAAGTGGGGAAGAGCACCAGGAACCACTCAAGGGCAGACCAATATTGGATCATCTTGTTGAGCATTCCACCCAAGTCAAAACCATTCCACGAGGCCCAAATACAACAATGTCATGTTTAAACCTCGTGCCGTTGTTTCTAGATCTTTTGGATGGGCTTCAGGGCCCACTTACCCACATTGGGCCCATGAGCCCTCTTCAACCTTCCACTCTTACTGGGCCTGCTTGCCCATTTGCTTCCCTCATCAACTTCATAACTGAGGGCTTTTCTCAACATGGGCTCACATGCCCATTTATTTTTAAGATCGGGTCCACGTACCCGTTTACTTTTTTAATCAGTTTTGGGTCCATGTGCCCATTTTCTGTTACCATTGGGCCCACGAGCCCCTTTTTCCCTTTTATTCTTAAGTTTCTCTCTCTATTAATTCAGTCATCTTCTAGCAAGCCTCGAGTCACTCAGGCTCATTCTATCTTTTTACTTGAAATTTCCAAAAAAAAAAACGTCTTCTCTGAAACTCACATTTCCATCGAGGAGACGTCTCTACTCATCCCAGAGGGTGCTCCCAATCAGGGATCCCTCTTTTCTGAATCATTGATCGATTTTCTCGATCCCCCCTCCACTGTAAATACCACCTTTCCAGCTTTATCTTTAGTAGGTCAAGTTAGGTTAGGAAATAGGAAAGTCAGAGGTAAACTAGTTCCAAATAGGTATCTGCAACAATTGGCACAGAAATGCGTAGAGTGTGCAAGGCTGCCAAACTTTTTAGATAATACCATCCAGCTAGATGAAATCTGATATGAGGATGAGCATAACATAGATCATACTTTGGGAGTATATGAGGTGGTATCAGAGAAAGATCCCGAATCCGAGGATGAAATTGAGGACTTGGCTGATGCATATGCATCTGGACTTAGAAGATTTGAAGAACCATCAGCCACAGGGAATGAACCGACCAAGGAACTGAATTTAGGAACCCTGGAAGATCCTAAGACTATCCTCATTAGTGCAAACCTCACTCCCTCAGAAGAACAATGTTTGATCAAAGTTTTGGAAGAATATAAGGACACGTTCGCATGGACATATGAAGATATGCCGGGATTAGATAATTCATTGGTTGAACATAGATTAACCTTGAAACCTGGAACTACCCCGGTTAAACAAAAGCTCAGGAGGTTCCACCCTGATATTGCACTCAAAATGAAAGAAGAGGTCGACAAACTACACCAAGCAAAATTTATTAAAGTTGTCCTATATCCGCAATGGGTGGCTAACATAGTCCCTGTTATGAAGAAGGATGGACGAATTCGGATTTGTATAGATTTCAAGGACTTGAACCGAGCGTGTCCTAAGGATGATTTCCCTTTGCCTCATATCGATGTTTTGGTTGATAACACAGCTGTATTTGAGATGCTTTCATTCATGGATGGCTATTCTGGATACAATCAGATCCGGTTAGCTGAGGAGGATCAAGAGAAGACCTCATTCACTACACCTTGGGGAACGTATTGCTATGTTGTCATGCCCTTTGGGTTAAAGAATGCCGGTGCTACATATCAGAGGGCTATGATGGCTATCTTTCACGACATGATGCACACCCTTGTAGAGGTGTATGTGGATGATTTGGTTATCAAGTCCAAGAGTCGGGAAGATCATTTTGAAGTACTAAGGAAGGTCTTGAAAAGAGCTAGAGAATACAAGCTAAAAATGAACCCTAAGAAGTGCACATTTGGAGTTTCATCAGGAAAGTTACTTGGGTTTATAGTAAGCAAAAGGGGCATAGAGATCGACCCAAACAAGGCCAAAGCAATTATTGGTATGCCTCCTCCGAAGAATATGAAAGAGCTTCGAGGATTGATTGGGAGGCTACAATTTGTCCGCCGGTTTATCTCACAACATTCCCAAAGGTGTAAACCTTTCTATGAGTTAACCAAGGCGGGGGCCGAGTTTAAATCGGATTCGAAGTGCCAGGAGGCGTTTGATGGGTTGAAAACATACCTGGCAAGTCCCCTGTACTAAGACCACCAATTCCCGACAAACCTTTGGTCCTCTACATTTCGGTTCTTGAGAACTCTCTTGGGGCAGTCCTTGCACAAGTTGATGAAGAAGGGAAAGAACGAGCTACTTACTACTTGTCTAAGATGTTTGATGCTTGTGAGCTGAAGTACCTTGTGGTAGAAAAGACTGTGCTGCTCTTGTTTGGGTGGTTCGAAACTCAAACATTATTTCCTTGCTCACCAAGTCAAGCTCATTGCTCGTATCAATCCCATTAAGTTTCGTTAGAGAAGATAGTCTTGACCGATCGGTTAGGGCGATGGCGAGTTTCCTATCCCAATTTGATATCACTTATGTCCCACAGAAGGCAATTAAGGGTTATGCTATTGCTGAGCACCTTGCCCATCATCCCATACCCGTCTTTGACCCAGTCCGGTCGGAGTTCCCGGATGACGAACTAATGTCAGTCCGATCTTCCAATCTTTGGACATTATATTTTGACGGGGCTCTGAACTCTCATGGTAGAGGGATAGGTATTGTCCTTCTATCACCTGAAGGTGTCACCATTCCACAGGCTTTTCAGCTTAACTTTCCAGCAACCAACAACATAGCTGAGTATGAAGCCTTGTTGGCCGGGCTGGAGGCCGCTCATTTCCATGGTGCCACCGAACTGAGGGTGACAGGTGATAGTCAATTGGTCCTACGCCAGGTCCTATCCAAATATCGAACTTCTCATCCAAACCTCAAGCCCTACCAGGAGCTCACCACCTGCTACATCAAGCTATTCTTCAAACTCACCTTTGTTCATGTCCCCCGCTCTCAGAATATCCTCGCCGATGCCTTAGCTTCACTAGCTTCATCTCTATCTGTCCCGCTAGGCAGGCAAGTGCGAACTATCCATATCTGTAAGAGGACAATTCCAGCAATTGAGGATGGACGTTTTCTGAAGGTTAAGGAGAGATTCAACAGAAAGGAATACTTGGAACATAAAGAAGAAATCTCCTTGATTGAGTTAGAAGAATTAGAAGAAGGTGAGAGACCTTGGTATGACGAGATTGCGAGGTATTGTCAAGATCAGTCATATCCACCTGGATCAACTACCAAGGAAAAGAAGGCAATCAGAAGAGTATCCCAAAGGTATACAATCCTAGGAGGAGTGCTCTATAAGAGAAGCCTAAGTGGAATCTTACTCAGATGTCTTGATGAAGAAGAAGCTGAGTTGGTGCTGAAAGAAGCACATTCTGGAGTTTGTGGTGGTCATGTGAATGCCTAAGCCCTTGCTAAGAAAATCATCCGACAAGGGTATTATTGGCCAACTCTAGAAGAAGACTGCTCCATCTTTGTCCGGCATTGTCATTCATGTCAACTCCATGCCGACAAGATTCACTCTCCTGCATCTTCCCTTCATCCAATTCATGCCCCATGGCCTTTCGCCATGTGGGCTTTTGATATCATTGGCCCCTTGAGTGACCTCAACTCCGAAATGCGCCCAAAATCGTTCATTCTGACGGCAACGGAGTACTTCACAAAGTGGGCTGAAGCGGAAGCATTCGTAGAGATTAAAGCGTCAACAGTTTGCTCCTTCATCAAGCGCAACATCCTGGCAAGGTTCGGGATCCCCAGCGACATCGTCACCGATAATGGGCCACAATTTCTTTCTCAAGATCTGCGTGATCTTTGCAACAGGTATTACATTTCATTGCATCATTCATCACCATACTATCCTCAAGGCAATGGTCAAGCAGAAGCCACCAACAAAACCTTAATCAAAATCATCAAGAAATCTTGTAAGTCTAGCAAATTTGCGACTGGCCTGATAAGCTTGTAGATGCTCTATGGGCTTATCGTACTTCTGGAAGGACTCCCACTGGACAAACCCCGTATGCTTTGGCATATGGGATGGAAGCAGTGGTCCCTTACGAAGTATTACTTCCATCTCTCCGAGTTCAGCTCGACAAGGATATTCCTGTTGATGAGAGACAAGAATCTCTCCTTGCACAGCTTGAACTCTTGGATGAAAGAAGGCTAGCCGCCGCCGAGCATGCCCGGACTTATCAGAATAGACTCAAAAGGTTTTATCAAAAGAGGGTGATCGAGAGAAAGTTCGAAATCGGTGAGATGGTAGTCAAACGCATATTCGTTAAGCCAGGAGGTCCCCGCTCCAAGTTACAACCTAACTAGGAAGGGCCTTTAGTAATCACTGAAAAGTATCCAGGTAATGCATATGAATTGACTAATGCAGATGGAGAAAAATTAAATCATCCTTGGAATGGAGTTTACCTCAAAAAGTACTTCCCATAAAAATGGAGAAATCACTGGTATAATCTCAAGTCATCGATCCTAGGTTGTTCGTGAGAAGTCAAGGGTAGGTACCATCCTACACACACAACACTTCCCGATCCTAGAATCCAGACAACCCTACACTTGCGAAAGGCAAGGCAGAAATCTAGAAATGGAAGGAGTACCCTTACCCTATTCTCTTCTACTCGGTCCAAGATAAGGAGAGAAGATTAGAGAGGGGTAGTATCGAAAACACTCCCACCCTAGTAGGGGGCCGTCTCAGAGGGTACAAAAGGGTGCCAAAAGATGGGCAATGAACCCCTCAGGTTAGAGAAAAAAAAATGATCAACCTGTCTGAATGAGTACCCAGAATGATAGTCAAGGCAAAAGGCACTAAAAGATGGGCAATGTCCCCACGGGTCAAAAACCTGTCCAAATATGTGCCACATAGAAAAGAGCAAAAAAAGAAAGAAAAACCCAAAGAGGCCGAACCCCAATGGGTAATTTGAGTGAGAGTAGAGAAATCCCTCTCAACATCTTCAAACCCTATCAAGGACTTCCTCTATACTCTTCCTCCTTAAACCCCTTGGGTAGGGTAAACCAACCAAATCCAGGTGGAATCCAAGCCAATCAAAGGAAGAAGGTTAGAAGGATTCTAGGTAGGGAACTTTATTCTTGCACGTGGCATCTACCACTTGAGTCTTGACAAACCCCAAAGACCGATCACTTGTCTCAAATACTAGCATTTTCTCCACAAAAAAAGAGGAATATTTCAAAAAAAACCAAAAAAATGCATATTTCAAAAATCCAAAAAAATGCATATTTCAAAAATCCAAAAAAATGCATATTTCAAAAAAAACAAAAAAAATTGCATATTTCAAAAACCCAAAAAA
The DNA here is from genome assembly GCA_036172225.1 of Cryptocoryne crispatula var. balansae. Lineage (NCBI taxonomy): Eukaryota > Viridiplantae > Streptophyta > Magnoliopsida > Alismatales > Araceae > Cryptocoryne > Cryptocoryne crispatula. The sequence goes on from CM069921.1 coordinate 43,186,980, forward strand.
AATGAATATTTCAAAATTTCAAAAAAAAACACATATTTCAAAAATCCAAAAAAATTGAATACTTTTGAAAATCCAAATGATTGTTTTCAAGAAAATCCAAAAAGAAAAAAAAACTTTTTAGTCATGATCATTACCTTAGTTGCATCCATGCTTATTTGATTGTCATGCATATTTTCATTTCTGCATTGCATATCCATTTTTACTTTAATTACCTTGTTAAGAAGGCTCTCCCCCTTGACCTAAGTCAAAGTTGACCATAATGGGCAAAGGGATGAGTCCGGATGAAGATCTAATCTCCTTCTGTCAAGTGTTTCAGGCATTTCAATACAGGAGAGGAGAGGATTCACACCATGACAGGTAAGTTCTCTCAACCCCCATTTCATTTTAAGTCATTTGTTTTATTCCACCTATTTAAGAAGGCTCCTCCCTTTGACTCAAAATCAAGGCATACGATATACAGGCAAAGGGATGAGTAATGATAAAAATTTAATCATTTTCATTAAGTATTTTCAGGAGCTGAAGAAGCAAAAGGAGAAGGGCGATCAGGTAGAATTTTTTCTGAAAAAAAAAAATTTCCCCAGGGCACATGTGCCCTCATCTGGGGGCACATGGCCAGGTGCCCCACCCCAGGGCGCATGGCCAGGTGCCCCCGATCGGGGGCACATAGACAAAAAATTCGAAAAATTCAGAAAAATCTCAAAAAATCAGAAATTGTCTATAATGTTAAAAGTGACATTTTTGCTAAAAGAACCATCATCAAAAACATTGTTTTGACATCCAAATGATGGTTCTAATAGTAAAATCTTCAGTTGATCATTTCAAGAACAATCTACTTCATATGACAATTCTGTCTGTTGGGTACTAACCAGAAATGTGCAGGCAATCTTTTTAGTCCTAACAGGTGAATTAGCGAGATTAGTGTTCCCCAAGGAACGCCATGCTAACCTTGTGGCGAAAAGAGAGGAAGCGCTACCTATCATGGTGTTGTATTCCGGCAGAAGGCAAGACAAGGATGGACCAGAGATGATGGTCGATGCACTACGCCTGAAGACTTCACTCAAATCCACATTCTCAATCTCACATTACATCATCACCAACACTTCTTTTTTTTCACTTCACATCACTCCTACTATCTGTCACCTAGTTATGTTAGGTCCATTTGATACATATTATATGCATTAATGTTGAAGACCTTGAGCGTGAAGATGACTGGGCCCGAGATCCCCTTCAACAAAATCTACGACGGCTTGGTCATTTCTTCACACTCACGGATAAGCCAAAATTGAACATTGGAGGGACGATGGTTCCTAATCGGGTGTCTTGACCTCCAATAGACAATCTATATCTTCAACTATTTTCTACATGATTTTCTATGTGTTCATGACCATCTCCTTTTCTTTCTTCATCATTACCAATTCTATTTCATTATGTTTTCTCTTTCTTTTATTTCATCATGTTTTATTATTTCTTTTATCCCTTTATGTTTTATTCCTTTCTTTTTGTTCCACCATGTTTTATTCTATCATTTCTTTTATCCCACCGTGTCTTTTATCCCACCCCACCGTGGCAATTGTCATGCCATTGTTTCTTCTTTACCATCATACTATGTTAGTCCCACCATTATCTTTCAATCTCACTATGGCTTAAGTCTGTTTTGTCGTTTTCCGAATACTTGATTTTCTGCTAGAGCGTGATTCATGGTTTTCACGATACCCGAGCAATTTTGCTATGCTTAAAATGAACCCTTTTAGAACTTGAGGTTCTTCCACTCAGAATTAAACTGAGTATTTTGGTGAAACTTGAATAAACTTGAGATTTCAAATATGATGGATTGGTATTCTTTTCATTTTAAGATCAACTTCTCTTTTACAAACTTTAGCCCATCACAGTACAAGAACACCGCAAAGTTCGGGTTGCTGGCTGATGGTGAACCTACGAATTCGAGGACTCCTCACCACGCTGAGGGTTGGCTACATCCTTTTATCCTTTATCATTTACTTTTTCATCTCTCGTGCCAAGGGCATATCTTTTACCAGTCAATTATATGAGGTTTTGATAGAACATGAAAGCGATCTAGAATACTCGGAGAGATTCATTTCTTTGGATCAGGTAGATAAGCGTGTCTATATCTACACCTTGATGCCACCTTTTCAGTTCATCACCATTCCATTCCGCTACATTCATCTACGTTCACTTGCATTCCATTACAGTTCACTCCGAATCATTCCGCTTCATTACATGCCACTCCCTTACAAAGCCGACATCAAGGCGAGGCAAGCTGTAGACACTCCAAATTCGCCTAATTCAGAGCATAAAACTCATGTTTTATAGGGTAACACGCATTATTGATCATATGATGATGCCGGGTCCTTTTAAGTTGATTTGGAGCTTCGCCGAACGAAATCGGATGTTTTCCAACGTTTTCCACAGAAAGCCGTAATTTCCGAGCGAAAGCCACACGTAAGTTGTGTAAACACGAAAATTGGCTGAATGACCAATGCCTAATGATCATGCATTGAAGGTTATGGTCATATTCACACTCCGGACAAGTTTTGTTGCATTCCGTGCTTTCCGGTTTGCCGTCGAAGTCATTTTTTACCAGTATCGGACCTTCTGTTCACTACCCTAACTTCCGGACAAAATTCTGAAGTTTTGAAGGGCTTTATGGCTGATCCGATGCTATAGAGGGCTTCTTCGGCCTGTTATCTTTCCAACGCAACAAACGGCGTCGAATTCCAAGTTCGGGAGTGTTCGCAATGGCTTCCGGAAGAAGGATGCGCGAAACCAGGCCCATGCGCCCGGGTTCCTGGTCACATGCGCCCGGGACCCAGGGCACGTGGCCATGCGCCCTACCAGTGAGGCACGTGGCCCTGTGCCCTCACTTGAGGGCACATGCGCCCCACCTTTGAGACACGTGGGAACCAGTTTTTCACCCGGACTCTACCGCTCAACCGACGGACCGGATAAGATCGAAATTTTCGGAGAAGATAAGATGTGCCCTCACTGGGGGGCACATGCGCCCCTCAGTGGGGCGCATGCGCCTGGCACCAGGGCGCATGCGCCCAGGGGTGGGGCGCATAGACCCTATTTTTTAGCTCCGATAAGACCTGCTCGTTCTCCTATAAATGGACTCTGATTTTGGTCGTTCCAAAGGCATGGGCACGACCCCCCAGGCATCTCAAGACGTCCTAGCACCCTCCTGCATCGATTTTGTGATTTTTAGAGAGAGAATTTCGAGTTTTTAGAGAGAGAAAAGTCGGTTCAAGAGAGAGGAAGGCTGTTCTACAGGTGATCTGCCAAGTCTCTCTTGTTCCGCCTCTAAAGCTTTGTGTGGACGTCTTCTGCGTGAGCTCTCTTCATAAAAGTTCTTCCTCTCCAAGTATTCTTGAGTTTACAATCGATGGAACTTGATTCCTAAGTCGGGGCTGGTCGTGACGAGTATAGAAGCAAAGTCGCGCCTGGCAGATCCTGCACTACTACTCGGCTTTTTCGACAACACAGATTTGGCTATATCTTTCTCTATTCAACTCAGAATCTTTCAGTTCTTTTTCCTATCTATTTGTTTAGTGATTCTACATCATCCTATTTTTTACATTTTTTTGCATTACTTTTACTCTGTTAATCCGAAAATAAAAAAAAGGGTTAGAGATAACCCGAATCCGGTCAGTTTCTAGTCAATTGTGTGTTTTATGTCATTATCTTTACATATACTCCACTTTGTCTAGTTATAATTGTCTATTTCACTTGTTTATTTGTCTAGTTGTACAGAATATCAAGCACCCACACGTTGAGGACTCTTCTTCATCGGCCGGCCGAAGAAGGAGAAGCTTTAACTCATTCTTCACGCTAAGGTACACATCTGTCATTTTAATTCTATAAATCGGAACCCACGGTTCCTGGCGACCACGTTTATTTCTTCTCACCCTCCTCCCACATGACCCGAACCGTCTCTTTGGTGATCGAGCGACGCCAAGGGATGAAAGTTCGGGGATCAATGTGAGTGTGGGACCGAGGTGAGAGTTGCTTTCCGAGCTTTATTCCTTTCTTTTCTCATCCCCTCTTGAGGTGACGATCTGGATTCACGGACTTCCCTAAAAAGGAGAGGACCCCGTCGAATTTTCAGAGTCGACACCCACAGGTCAAAGACTTGTCTAGGTAAGTGCCACATGTAGAAAAGACCCGAAGAGGCCGAACCCCAACGGGCAATTTGGGCATGAGTAGAGAAACTCTCCTCAACACCCCCAAATCCTATCAAAGACTTCCTCTATTATTCTTTCATCTTAAAGCCCCTAGGGTAGGGTAAACTGTCCAAACTCAGGGGGAATCCAAACCGATCAAGAGAAGAGGGCAAGAAAGATTCTGGGTAAGGAACCTTATTCACACGTGGTGCTTATTGCTTGAATCTTGATCAACACTCAAAGATCGATGAATGGTCTCAATATTGGCACATTCTCCACAAAAATCCAAAAAAATGAATATTTTCAAAAATCCAAAAAAAACAAATATTTTCAAAAATCCAAAAAAAAACAAATATTTTCAAAAATTCGAAAAAATTGAATGTTTTCAAACAAAATCCGAAAAAAAATTGAATATCTTCAAAAATAAAAAAAAAATGAATACTTTCCAAAAATCTAAAAAAAATGCATCATCTAACTTGGCATAACCTTGATTTTTGCCTTTGCTAGCATTCATGTTTATCTTTATGTCTTGCATGTTTCATTTCCGCCTTGCATATTTACCTTCATTATCACCCCATTAAAAGGGCTCCTCCCTTTGACCTAAGTCAAAGTTGGCCATAATAGGCAAAGGGATGAGTCGTTGTGAAGATCTAATCCTCTTTTATCAAGTGTTTTCAGGGACTTTAAAATAAGAGGAGAAAGTTCTCTCAATGACAGGATTCTGAGATCAAGAAGGGAGCGACTCTCACCATAGCAGGTAAGCTCTCTTAACTTTTACCTTGTCTGTCATTTTGTGCATTCTACCTGGTTGATAAGGCTGCCCCCCTTGACATATAAGCAAGGCAAGATGACAATAGGCAAGGGGGTGAGCCATAGAACAGATTTAACCCTTCTATTGATTATTTCATAAAAGAAACACAAGTCAAGGAGGGGTGAGAATCTCGCCAACAGGTATGTCTCTTAACACTACATCTATTACTTATTTTTATTATTTGTTATTCCTTAGAAGGCTTCGCCCCTTGACAAACTTGCAAGGGGCTAAGCCGAAATGTGATACTAACTACCCTTTTGAGAGATGTCAAGCAGATCAAATAAACACTGAAGCAAACAGGTGAAGATCTGATTATGCCATTAAGTGCTACAACAAAGAAGAAAAGCAGCTACAACATCAGAAAAGCTAAGCCTACTACAGAAATCAGTGCCTGCTGATACCCCCTCCAGGAGAATGACCACGTGGAGGAGGCATGGTAGCCGTGTCCGCCAAAGCTGCTGCGGCCGCCTCATTGCGGCGACGCTCTGAAGAAGTGGCCAGGAACGCAGAAGCACCGTGCTCATGGCTCTGACTCTAGCCACTCTGACCCTGCTGGCTCTGCCCGTGGTGACCCTGACTACGAGCGGCGCCGCCACTCCGGTGCGTACCACTCCGATGGGATCTGCTCTGATGGGTGCAACTCTGGCTCGGCTGTGGAGGGATCCCCTGGCAGTAAACCTGCAATGTCGCCTCTGCTGCCGATAAACGAACCTGTGCCCGCAGGTGCATCTGCTCCAGAGATCGCATGGCCTGGCTATGTTGGCGCTCCATCTCGCGCATGGCTCTCTCGTGCTGAAGATGGAGATCCGAGACGATCATCTGGGAACGAAGATCGGCTGGGGCAGACCGCAATGTCTCCACCTCATACTCCAAGGACTGGATACGGGAGGACAAGCTACTCTGAAGCTCGGCAACCTGGAAGAAGAGGAAGTATATGAACCAAGAAAAATCAACAACCAGAATAGACAACAATGAAAGATACCTCTGCCTCCTTGGTCGGCAGGGCCTCTCTCGCCTCACTATGACGCCGGCGGAGCTCAGCCACCTCTTCCCTCGACAGAGAAGGAGGTGAACCCTCTACACGAGCCTTCCGCTGTGAACAGAAGAAAAACACATCAGAGCAAGGCAATCATATGTTGAAGATACAAATGAAGGTCAAAGGCAGTGTCTACCTCAGTCTCCAGCATGCCGCGAAGAGTGGCCACCTCCTGCCGAAGGTCAACAATCTCCAGCTGTTGGCGTAGCAGTAGAGCCCGAGCCTCCTGAAATGACATGAAGGTCAGAAGAGAACAACAACACAGAATTAAAGGAAAGTGAGAAGCATTTACCTGACCCTCTGGAACGAACAAGTGGCCGTACGCCTCCGCATATCGGCGAAGGTAGTCTCGGCTATCCTCTGCCCAGCCAATAACTACCTCGCTGCCATCATACCACAAAGTGATCGAGGCGCGGTGCCTCTCCACCCAGTCCACGGGGAGGAGAAGCCGCCTGGGACGAGCACCAACTAGGGGAAGAGCAGGAGGAGGCTCCAACTAGTCCTGCTCCAAACCGAGGGTGCGTGCCGAGAACCGAAGCAACAGTGGCACCAGCTCATTGACGCACAGAAGATGAAGATCGCGGCCGAAGACACGACCAGCATGGGTAATTCAGGACTGGAGATGGTCATCGGTCATGAGATATGGCCTCCAACACACCTGTGGGAAGCAAAATCATGATTATTATTTAAACAGGAGAATATTGATACACAAATTAAACACATACCTCAGTGTGTGGGAAGCGGAGAATCTGTGCACGAATCAAAGCCAACTGGCTGCGATGGCCACCAGTAGGGCGGATAGGCTCCCAACAAGCCATCAGGGGTAGGAGGTCGGGGTAGGACTGTTGTGCCCGACCCAGGGGGAAGTAGAGGTAGCTACAGACCTGTAAAAGGCACAACTCGTCAGAGCAAAGTAGAGCAATATAAGTGTACAAAAAAGAAAAGCTGCTAAAAGTCACCTGAAGAAAAGAAGAGAAGCTGGCAACCGAAACAGAACACGCCTCAGGCTGGAGGCCACAGAACAAATGGGCGAGCATCGTTGCCCCCCACGCGTACGTGCCAACCTGCTCCAGGTCAGCAAGCAAAGGGAGGAACCGCAGATGGATGCGGTCCGTCTTCGAGCCCAACAGAAGGCGCCCGAAGAAGAAGAGGAGGAAGCGGCGCAGGTCTACATCCGCTTTCAAAGAGCCAGGTAACCCGGTAAATGCCGCTGCAGCCTGGCCGACCATGCGGAAGAAAAAGCTATCCTGGCTCTCGCCACGGACACGCTCGGCATCCACCAAGCCTACCATCTCACCAGTCTCTAGTCTGGCGATGGTGCATAGGCCATTCTCCGGGTCGAACTCGGGCTCATATGCGAAGAGGGCCCGGAACTGCCGCGAATAATCGGAAGAGGTGGCACACACCACCGGCCTACCGTAAACACGAAGACCGGTGATGTGTGCAACATCCTCTAAGGAGGGCACCATGTGCCCCCATGGGAACAGAAACACGAAGGAGTCTAGGTCCCAAGACTCACGGAGGACCTGCACCAGTGGTAGGTCCTCCCAAAAAGGAGTCACCCAGAGGATGGGCCCAAACCCCATCTCCTCTAACCGAACCTACTGGAAGTCCGGTAGGCCTAGGTAGGCAGCATGCACCAGGTCCCACGAGATCCGGGATTTTATCCAGGCGTGCAATAGAATCATTTCATTAGTTCACTCAATTATTATTGTCAAAATGCAAAGGAGCTAATCAATAAGTGCAGGAAAAGAAAATGTACCTCTCGGACTGCCGAAAGCTCAGGCTCCTCAGAATCGGAGTCGTGGCGGCGAACACGTCTCGGCATCTGTGCCAAAAGGGAAGTTGATATTAAACATTGTTACATACATTTTTATTCATAAAAAAAAGCCGAACGTGCCCTCCCCTCCTTTGGAGAGGGAGGGCGCGCTAACATTTGAGGGCGCGCTGAGCGAGCCCTCATATTAGGGGCGCGCTCTGCGCGCCCCTTCCCGGAGAGGAGAGTGAGGGCGCGCACACCGCGCCCTCCTGGGGGCGCGGTCTGCGCATCACCGAACCGGGGGCGCACTCAGCGCGCCCCCGGTCCGAGGGCGCGGTCAACATTTTTGCGTTGACCGCACCCTCTCACCTGCTCGATCCTTATTTTCGCGATAACTTCATCAAATCAACTCCGAATCGCGTGAAACTTGAAAAAAATCGAAGATCATAACCCGATCTACATTTTTTGTAACAGGAGCACTAACCTTTGATGGCGTTTCAGACTCCGGATCTGAGTTAGAACTCTGGAGCTTCTAGCGCGAGGAGAGATGGTGAACAGGTGGAAATGAGATATTCTTACCCGCAGGGGGTATTTATAGAGAGTAAAAATGGAAAAATGGGAAAAATTTGAAAATATCACCGAAGGTTCACAAAATCGAGCTGATCGCGACGCCACTGAAAGAATTCCGATCTGATGCATGGTTTGCTCAAAATAATTTTGTGAAGAAAAATTCTCTTTAAATTCTCACCAAAAATCCCTCTTTTCACATAACTTTAAATGTCTCAATTCCTAAATTAGCTAGACATATTCTTGTTTTTTATCATCACTAGCTAACATTTTTCAGGGGTCAGGAGAAAATTCTATACATTTATTAGTCAGAAATGGATGAAAATGTATTTTTCAGGAGCAAAATTGATAAAAATGGAGAAAATTTCAGAAAGCGCCAAACAGTTCAGAAAATCGAGCCGATCAAGGAGTCACCAAAATAAAATTCATCAGACTCACGGTTTGCTCTGAAAAATTTCCTAAAAAAAAGGCATGTTAAAACCTTTCAAAAATATCTTGTTTCATGTTAAAAAATATTCAAGGTGTTGAAAAATAACAAGGCATATTCATCATAATTGTCAACATCTGTCTTGCATTTTTCCGAAACAAGGTAAATTTCTTTTGAATTTTCACTTAAACTTTCTATAAACAATTCATTGTTTATTCAAAATAAAAACAACATGGCTGACAAGTTAAAAGCAGGAAAAAAAGACTCTCAGGAAAGTAGAAGCTTCAACGCAGAGTTGTAGCGGTGCTTCAGGTCAGGGTCCTCCTCAATCAGGAGGCCTGGGCGGCACACCCGACTCGTCTCCCACAAGGCAATGACTGAGATCGCCTCCTCCTCGTCATCCGCAGAGCCAAGCTGCCTACCCTTGATAGGTGGCAGGTGGGACAGTTTGGGCAACTCATACCGAGGCAAGCTGATTTGGGAGTGGCAACGGTGAGCGTTGTACAACACAAAGGCCGAACCTGTAACCAGGCGAAGATCAACGCCAGGCACAAAGCACACCTGGAAGTCCTTCTACATCAAAGAAGCAGAAGAGTGCAAGAAGCTAGAACGGTTCATGGAGGCAAAGTGAGCACGCCACTCTGGCCTCTTCTTCACTAATGCACACCTATTGGCGACTCTCTCGCCGAAGCCAAGCGCATCGGCATATGGGAACAAGGGGCTACGGCGGAAGAGCTGCGACCTGGTGGCCACCTCACCAGCTAGATCGAACTTAAAGTGAAGGTCGACCCAGCAAGCCAGTAGAAGCGCACTGCCGAAGGGAGGACGGCCCACGCAAGCTGCGGACAGTCCGCAGTACAAGTAGCATAGAACTGATGGCCCCAACCGCGCACCGCTCCAGATGCCGCGGATGCACGAGAGTTGATCAACCTCCAGGAAACCATCCTCTGCAGGAAACAAGAACACCGCGGCAAGGCAAGCCGTGAAACCCTTGCACCATGCAGAATCCGGTCCTCGTCCAGACCAGGAGCCGTCAGAAGAGAGATTGCCCAAGCCGCCAACTTGGGAACACTAATTCGCTTGCCGGCCAACAAGGTGCTGATCTGCCGAGCCTCGACAAAATCCTGCAAGAATTCCAAGCGAGGGGTCCTGAAGGGATGAACATACCTTCAGTTTCTCCCTTCTTAGTCCGAGGAAGGCCGAGAAGGAGCTCTGCCTCTTCAAGAAGAAATGTACACTCAAAGCTGCCGAACACGAACGTGTGAGTGTCGGGGTGCCACAACTCAACAAGAGCTCCCATCAAACCGAAGTCAAGGGAGTAGCCTGAATATTGCTTGGCATGGATCAAGAGCCCAGTTAAGCCCCAATCTTGAAGAATCGCTCTGACCGACAAGCCGAGGATGTCAAGCAAGCCGGAAAGCCAGGGAGGAGAGCAATACCGGTGATGCCCAGGGAAGTTTGAGTAATCCTACACCCAAACAGGAGGTAAAAGAAAATTTTTAAGAGAAAAGAAGTAGAAAAGTGGTTGAAAGCTAAAATTGGCAGCGAACTTACCAAGTCGGCGCCGATTCTGGCCTTCAGATGACCCGAGACGCTTGAAATACCTCAAACCGAGCCAACACACTGCTTTTTCAAAAGAGGAGCTATCCTGGGTGTTGGTAGGACGATTTGGTCGTCCTAAGAGGTGTTTATATAGGGAAAATCGGTCCCGATTTGAACCGGATTAGGATCTGGTCAAAACAGGAAACTGGGATCGAATGCGCCCCCAAAGTGGGGGCGCGCAGGCCGCGCCCCTGGTTCGGGGACGCGTTCGGTCAAATTCTTCCAAAATTCCTCGAAAATTCAGAAAAAAACAGAAAAAATCAGGAAAAATCAGAAAAAAAATTCAAAAAATTTTGCTAAATTAAATTTATTTATGTTTGGTCTTTATTAAAGTCAAGTAGACATCATTGTCCATTCGAAACTAACATTTTGATGAAAGACAGGAATTGCTCGCGGAAACAAAAGAATAGACATGGGAAACCCCCATAACTTGCCGACTAGCATATATGTCGCTAGTCGTGTATTATTATCTTATGCATTATTTGTTGAAGACCTTGAGTATGGAGAAGACTTGACCCGAGATCCCCTTCATCAAAATCTACGACGGTCGGGTCATCTCTAATGCTCACGGATAAGCCGAAGTTGTACTATGAGGGACGATGGTTCCCTAATGGGTATCTTGACCTCATAGACAATCTATATCCTCAACTATTTTTTATACAAGTGTTGTTTTGTTTTATTGAGCCCGGCATGCATCATGTAGCGTTAATTGCATTACATTTTGTTTTATCATTGAATACATCATTTACTAAACTTCTCCTTCTCACTCTCTCGATCATTCTAAATCCCACCGTGTTTTCTAATCCCACCATGTTTTCTAATCCCACCATATTTTCGGTCCCACCAACCTTTCTAATATCCCACCGTGTCTATTAATCCCACCGTGTTCGGTAATCACTTTGTGCCCTCAAATCTTTTATTTCTTTTCACCACTGTGGCCATTGCAACTTCTTTGCTATTCATCCCACCATGGCAGCCAATTCATCCCGCCAAGGGCCTTCTATTTGGTCAGAACTTGCACCGTCACTATCTTCACGGTCTATGCTTAAACATTTGCCTTTCGGAATCTGAGATCATTTCATTCCGAATTGAATCTTGTCCCTTGAAAGACTTAAATGAATCTGAGAGCCTGAATGTGCTCGATTGGTATTCTTTTACTTTTTCAAAACAAATCTCTTTTTAAACTTTAGCCCATCATAGTACAGGAACACCGCAAAGATCAGGTTACCGGCTGATGATGAACCTACGAACCCATGTTTCGGGGACTCCCCACCGCGTTGGGGGTTGGCTATTCTTCTCTCGTGCCAATGGCACATCTCTTACCAATCGAACATAGGAAGACTTGATGAAACATGGCGGTTAACCAGGAGACTTGAGAAGATTCGTCTTGCCAAATCTGGTCGTTGAGCGTGTCTATATCTACACCTTGATGTCACCTTTTCAGTCCATCGCCATTTCACTCCACTACATTCCACTACGATCCATCTCGTTTCACTACTCTTTCTCTACGTTTCACTCCGCTCCGCTACATGCCATTCCCTTGCAAAGCCGACATCAAGGCGAGGCAAGCTGTAGACACGCCAAATTGGCCTAATTCGGAGCCCAGACTCTTATTCCATAGGCGATATCTTTTATCTGACCGTTATCTGATCTGGATTACCTCGTGGACATAAGCTAAGGACATTGGTGGAGCCCCTTGTTAGTTGAGAATGGACCAATGATTTCTGGAATATTACCGTAACCTTCGAGCGAGAGCCGCACGTGAACTGTAAAAACACGAAGCCTGCTCGATGACCGACCTTGAATGGTCCATAATTGAAGGTCTCGGGAATCCCGCATGTGTTCCATAACATTCAGGGTTTCCGAGAAGTCATTTCGGTAGGCGTCGGTCAATGACGGCTTTCGTTATGGCTTTTTCGATCTGTGCTGGCACGGCTATCCCGGACCACATGTTAGGCCTTTCCGGTCATCACCGAGTCTTTTTAGGTCATCCGGGTCGATTCTAGCCGAATATTTTCATCAACCGGGGCCATATGGCCATTTCGGTCAATTTTAGGGTTTCCCGGCTTTTTCGAGTTTCGGTTCACGTTTACCGGGTTAATATCAAATTTTTTGATGACTTCGGGTTTTCCAGTCATACCGGATTTGTTCGGTCATCATTTTAAGTCATCCCGAGTTGACCCGAGATTTCTCGATCGGAACCGTGCTCTTTCGGATCTTCGCCCCGGGTTTCGGCTTTCCGCGGGAGGGTAAACCGGTAGAAAGCACCGTGCGAACATATCTGGAGTCATGCCAGCTGCTTTACTGACTCGAGGAGGTGCGGTTAAAGGCCCTCTTTCCAACGCGACAAACGGGAGCCAAATCGGACATCCCGTTTGCAAGATACGGCTCGCGGAACACACGCGTAGGAGAGAGAGTGTACTGCGCCCCCGCTCCCTTTGAAAGAGGAGAGTGCACCCTGCGCGCCCTCAACCCGGGGGCGCACCCTGCGTGCCCCCAATTCCTTTGAAAAGCGGGGGCGCGGTCAGTTTCCTTAAATCACAAATTACCCCGATTAGCACCTTCTAAACCTGATTTTTGGAAGGTTTCCGCGGAGGATTTTCGATCATTTGTACCGCGCCCCCGGTTCGAGGGCGCGTTACGTATGTCAAGTCTATTTTTAGCAATTTTCGGATGATTCCGTCGATTTTTAGCAGTGAGACGCGTAACGCGCCCCCTCTTCCTTTGAAACATGGGGGCGCGCAGACCGCGCCCCCGAACTGGGGGCGCGCCCTGCGCACCCTTGGTTTGAGGGCGCACCCTGCGCGCCCTCATTCTCTTTGAAACGCGGGGGCGCGGTTGGTCCAGTTTCTAAATTTTGCACCGGCTTCCTTCCCCTATAAATTGAGGGTCATTCTCAACGACCCGAGGTTAATCCCCGGTGCCTAGCTCGTCCAGAGGTCGTCCAAGCTCTTCTCCAAAGCCGTCCCGACGTCCAAAGGCGATCCAAAGTCAATAAATCGATCCCGAGGTGAAGGAGAAGGCTCGATCCGGGTGTTCTTCATCAACCATCTTCATCGACTTATGCATAAAATAAGGGGCTTCTGCTGCAAAAGTCTTCAATATATAAATTGTTCCTCTCTTCGTCCTCTTTCATTTACAACTGACGGCGCTCAATTCTGACTTGCCGTTTGTTCGTGGCGATTGCTACACTGAGGGCGCGCAGCCAGGTTCTGTTTTCTATATCCGCCCACTTTCATAATTTTTACTGACTTATACAGGAGGATTTCTGTCACGACCCGGATTTCAACCTGCACAACGGAAAACAATCTGGCGACGTAACCGGGGAAACAACCCCAAAAACACATCGGTTTGGGAAAACTCGAAGACAGAGGTCCCAGTTCACAGTTCTAACACTAACCATTTATCACAAATCACGTAATAAAAATTCAATCTAAGCATTTATATACCGGTCTAAATTGCACAATAACCGCTCTATTTATTCCCTGGAGTCCATACCACCAAGCTTCTGTTGCTCTAAACCTGATTTCCTGAAAATATAATAACGGATTGGAGTGAGTCATAACGACTCAGTAGACATCCCATCATCCACCAAATTGGTTAGCCAAAGGCCCTAACATGATAAGTTATAAGTACCCAACCTGCACTTGATACATACCATATAAAACTAAACAATATATATATACAATTTGGCATTCCACAATTTTTAAGACATAAAACCATAACCTACCAACCACTAGGACCAAAGAGGGCTTCTCACAATTATATCTAATAAGATGAAGAGGTTATGCCATGCAACACCAACTAAAGGACTTACCATGCATATCATACAAAACATGTATGCTTAAATGAACTAATGAACACAACATGAATACTAACACCGATACCACTCTACAATGCCTCTATCCACTACATGAAACATCAACATTTTCATTTTTCGCAAGGAAAGCGTCATCTTGCGATCTCGACGAGCTATGACTAGATCTACCATATATAGAAGTAATTTATAGCTAAGCTAAATCCCATAGTGCACCTAGGCAGAGGTGGCACTTAGGATAACCCGCGGGATCTGGGGTCGAAGGATGCACCAGACGGTTCTAAGCTCCGCTGCCCACGGACACGACTACTAGTCTAGTATAGCTCGGTCTCATTAAATGTCTTTAATGCACACATGCATCACAACATCCCATGCCTTGCCATGAGTTTCTCACAAATATGCAAACTGTTTTGCAACGACAAACTATCACATTCAAGATGAAGACATGCCACCATGATAGACACTAAACAAACTAATGAACCATGCATTTCTACAATCTAAGCAAAGAGACACCCATGCTACTAGCACTCTATCTATCATGCATAAAAAAAGACATTCTATACCTACTTATTCATGATATGCCAACATGACTTAGACCCTTAAAACAACCACTATATGAAAGAGATCATGGTGTTACATGAAAATTCAGGTTTAAATAAATGATCCAAACTCAATATGATAGGGTTAACTCACAACTTTAAACATTATCTAAAACAAAGAATTGATCGATCTAACAATTATCTGAAGGGTTAACCAATTAATAAAATAGGTTTAGCACATCTCGTACAAGAATACAACCAATTAACTATGATAGAGCTAATTATACGATCATCACTAATTGACTTGCAAATACATGCTAAATAAATCGAAATAGACAACTAAAGATAACTTCACTCTTCTAAAATCACACATCTATCTATTTGATTATTACCTACAAGTCATGGTAATATTTTCAATAGAAATTTAGTGATAATAGACATGTCCGGGATGCCTACCGGGATGGAGTCGACAATTTTCGATCCGAGATTAGCACGTGCCTTGACCGGTTAATAAAGATTCCACTCCTCAATCTAAGCTAGCTGCAAGCAAATAATAATATAGAAGAATATAACACAATTTGATAGCTTAGGAGAAAGAGAGAGTGAGGGGAAAATAAAAGAATACCCGGATTGAGCAGGGGGGACAAGTCGACGCACCAGCCACTGGTGCCCGGGTGGGAGGTGCTAGTGTGCTGAGGGAAGCAGGATTTGAAGGGGGGGGTTCAAAGGCACCGCAGCGCTGGTCGGCTGAGGTAGAACCGAGGGGGGTCGAGGGCAGAGTGGGGGCGGCGGGGCCGCTGCACACCGGGCAGTAGGGGGCTGGGCGCTGCGCGCTGCGCGGCGGGGAGACTAGGCGGCCGGGGGTGGGCGCAGGGGCTCCGAGGTGGCTGGGGGGGGCTTCTGGGCAGCCCAGCGCCATCAATGCGCTGGTCAGCGCCAACAGGGGGGATGGCTGCGGGCTGCAGCCGCTGGGCGCATCCGCGCGCGCCGAGGGGCAGCTCCGCGGCGCTGGTCCGCGCGGGGGAACGCGCTCGGAGGAGGGGGGAGCTGCTGCGTCGCCGCAGCTGCCGCGTCCACGCGGGCGGCCGAGCGAGGGAGAGCCGGGGTGCCGCAGTTTGCGCGCAGGGGGGGCGGAAACGGTGCCGGTCGAGCAGGGGGGCTGGAGTCCGCGTAGGCACACGGGAGGGAGGTGCCGCAAGGGAGAACCGAGAGAGGGAGGGAGGAAATGGAGTGGCTAGGGCACAAAATGGGGGTTTCGACGGGGGTAAAAATTGGGAAAAGGAGGGGCAAAAGGGGAAGGGGGAGAATGATATATAATATATTTAAAGAAAAAAAAATAGATATTACAATTTCGTAGAAGTCATCAACATAGTAACTCTTCCTCTCTGAGTCCTCCGTATACTCCAACAAACGGAACTCGATTATGACATCGGGGTCGTCCGTAGCATCCTCTGCACCGAAGTCGCGCCAGAAGGGTGCAAAGCTACCCGAACCGGCCTTTTTCAACTAACTCGGCTTCAACTCAAGCCGATCCATTCCATAAGCTTTCTCAACTCATTTAACTTAGTTCACTTACTGTTTTAAAGCATATTTCAGTTTATTTGCATCATTTTTACATAATCAAAAATACAAAAAAGGGGTCAAGGCTCACCCCAATCCGGTGAGTTCGATTCCGATTGCTTCTTTCTCATCTTCTTACTACAGTTACTACACCTCCCAGAGTTTTAATTATTTTCTTCACTTGGTTTATTGTTCTAGTTGCACAGGTTGAACAAGCTAGCATTGATTGGAGACTCTTCTTCATCGGCCGGCCGAAGAAGAAGAAGGTTGAACCCATATCCCTATCTCCCACGCTAAGGTACACGGTCAATTCAACTCATCTCTTAATTTACATCCCATAAAGCGGAGCCCGCGGCTCCTGGCGAACACATTCTTTCATGTTTTAATTTCATCTCCTCCTCACTCTCCTCCCACATGACCCGAACCATCTCTGGTGCTCGAGCGACGCCGTGAGATGAAAGTTCGGGGATCAATGTGAGTGTGAGACCGAGGTGAGGAGTTTTTACCGCTTTCCGAGTGTCTTACGATTCACTCCCCTTTCCCCTATTCCATCTTTCACCTTCTTATCTTGAGGTGCCAATCCGGAACCCATTTTCGGAGTCGACACCAGGTCCCCTACGCAACCCCCTTGCTGGTTCACCTAGGCAACCCGTCTACTGGGTCATTTCCCAATACCGCCAATTCGTCTGTTCTAATGATGGTAGGTGGGGGTCAAGTCTGGTCAGGTACAGAAAGTGACCTGGTCAATGGGTCACCTGCCGGAACAGTGAATGGACTGAACGAAGTGACCCATGAGCAGTGCATGCTAGTCCGGACGGTCGAGATCGACTGGACGTAGGTGACCCGTTAGACGGGACGCCTACCACTATAGCAAGCCCCGGATGGCGGCCGGTCAGCTTTCGGCGCACGCACATTTAATGCCATTTATGGTTCTGCAGGTGACCCGACAGACGGGTCATGTTCAGTTACGGATGACACCTTTTATGCCAGAAATACCCCTGTGGCCCTTTTGCCTATAAAAAGGGACCCCCTAACCACTTTTTCAAGGGTTGGAAAGTTGTGGAAAGGTAATGAACGTCCCAAACTCCCAAGAGAGAGTCTTAGAGAGCTTCAAACCATCTCCATCCTCCAAACTTCATTGTCTAAGAGATTGAGAGCTTCCCACTTCCATCCACCTCCGTAAACCGACGTTCTTCATCCCGTTTCTTCATCGGCATCCATTTTGAAGCTTCTGAAGCTCCTACATCCAAGGGGAGATCATCATCTACGTCCTAGCAGCTTCTGGGAGTCATCATCAAGCTTTGAAGGCCACCCGGAGGCATCGTGAGAGTATCCGAGAGCGAACCAAGTCCTGGTGCAGGAGGTGACCCGTCTGCTGGGTTGCCCAGGTGACCCCTTTACTGGGTCGCCTAGGTGACCCCCCTGCCGGGTCGCCAGGGGCTCCAAATCGCCATTTTTGGAGCCGAAACCCATTTTTCTTCCCCTATCTCCTAGCATTACTTTGTTTCCATGTTTTCCATCATAGATCATCATGTTTACATGCATATTTAACTTAGTAATATCATATATCATCATCATCCAAAAACACATAAAAAGGGGGAGTTGGGAGTTATTCCCAATCCGGTTAGTCCATCTCCATTTGTGGTTTTAGTTCATACCTTTTGCAAGATACTTCACTATCTTAGTTCTAAACCACTTTCACTTGTTTTTTTGGCTTACTTGTTTTTGTAGGAACAATTAAAAGTGTTTCACGCTCTTTCTTCTCGGCTGGTCGAAAAGAAAGAAGATGGAACCCATAATCTCTCAACACGATCTCTCCGCTTAGGTATGTTCGGTCATTTCTTTTAATACTTACATTGTCTCTTTTCTTTTACTCTTGGAACCCGCGGTTCCTGGCGACCACACACCAACATCCACCGGAATCAAAAGCCAAAAGAAAGAAAGAAGGAAGAGGAGTGGCGCTCGCCGTTCTGGCCGAAAGGAAGAACCAACTCGAATCGGGCATCCACAGACCCGAACTGCATGGTGTGCTGGACTTGGTAAAAATGCATTGAAAAGTAAATTGCGAAAAGTAAAGAGGAGACAGCCAATCAACCAAGGTGGGTTCTTCAAATTCATAAGGTTTTACTAAAAAAATACCAGTTCAGTTCGGAGTGGAATAACTTCTTATTTTGATGAAATCATTGTTAAAACATGGTGGAAACCAATTCTACGAAAAATCAAGACCTCCTCTAGGGGCTATAAAAGACCTTCTTTAAAAGGTTCATGGTGGGACTAGAAGGAGGTTGTGGCGGGATTAGGAGGCGGAGAATGGTTGCAATGGGATGATGCACGATAATGTCTGAAATGATGCATGCTGGGTTTAAAAATATATATATATATAAGTATAAAAAAATAGTTGAAGATGTAGGTTGAACATAACAGGTTAGGACATCCGTGAAGAAACCATTGTCTCTGCATATTCAACTTTGGCCTATCTAAAAGCCTAGGGAATGAGTGAGCCCTCACTAATTTTGTTGAAGGGGTTCTCAGGCTCAGCCCCCACTAGACTTGAGGTCTTCAACATCTCAAATATTATTTATTTTGATAGATGCAATACTAAATGCAAGTCTTAATAGGGGTCGGGGTAGTCCACTTTTGTTTTTCAATTTTTGATTTTTTTGTTGTTTTTGCTTCCTCTAAGTGTTTGGGGATATGGAATTGGCATGCCTTCTCCTGTTCCTGCATCCACTTGAGAGAAGATATTAGAACTTTATTTTGGCTTAGTCCCTTGCCTTGATATTTTGTCAAGAGACATAGGCTCAAGGTAAAGATAACATAAAACATAAGTATGCACAAAAGGAAATATGCAAGACTAAAATTAAACATGAATGCAAAGGCAATTAGTTGAATGTTTTGGAAAGTTTTTGATTTGTTTGTGTTTTGATGGTTTCATAATGTTTTTGGTGTTTTGGAACTTTTATGATTTTTTGATGTTTTGGATATTTAATTTTTAAGAGTTTTTGATTTTATGAATTTGTTTGGTGTTTTTGAAGTATTTGATTTTTTTGTTTTGTGCAGTGTGAAGGAAATGACCATCTCATCCTTTGCCTTGCTTTCTGTAGGTGTCCTTCATCGTTACTTAAGGGTTAAGAGTAGACATCATGTGTGAGAAAGTGCCTCGTTTGGGATCTTCTGACCTTCTGCCTTCGATAGGCTATGGCTCTCCTTGAACCTAGTTAGTCGACCTTGCCCATAAGGATAAAGAAGGAAGAGGATTGGTGGCAAGTCCTTAGTAGAGTTCAGGGATATTGAACTTGTTTCTCTACTAGTGCCCACATTGCCTGTTGGGATTTGACCTCCTCAAGTCCTTCCTTCTAGCCCGTTTTCTTTGATGACCCACATTTAAGCAGGTTTTATCTTTTGCTTGATTTTGACCTAAGGGGTTCATTGCCCATCTTTTGGAGCCTTTTCTTTTTTGGGCTTTTGTTGGTACACATTTAGACAGGTCTATTCTTTTGCCGACCTAAGGGGTCATTGCCCATCTTTTGGCACCTTTTCTTTTAAGAAGTCAGACCTTTAGAGGCGTCCTCTTACTAAGGTGATGGGCACTTTCAATACTCCTCATTCTAATCCCTTTCATCTATTTAGAACCGAAATAAGAAGAGAATAGGATATGGTCGACTTTCTTTTACCAAGTGTTGCCTAGCTTTCTCTTTGACTTCCAATCATTGGATCCCGAAATCTAGGCGTGTAGTGTGTGCAGTATGATGCCTATCCTTAGTTCCCTAAGTGACAAGTTGGGGCACCGAACAAGCAAGCATTATATGTTACTACCATTCTTTACACATTTGGATTTTATAGATTTTTTGTGATTTTTTTAAGGAAAATATTTTTTGTGATATACACCATTCCAGGGATGAGCTAGTTCTTCACATTCTGCATTAGTTAGCTTGTATGAATTACCAGGATAAACAACTGAAATTACATACAGGCCCTCCCAATTAGGTTGAAGTTTGGAGCGGGGATCGCACGGCTTAATAAATATTCTTTTAAGCACAACCTCACCGACTTCAAATTTTCTCTCTACCACCCTCTTCTGATAAAATCTTTTAAGTCTATTCTGATAAGATCTAGCATGTTCGGCAGTGGCCAGCCTCCTTTCTGTAAGGAATCGTCCATTAAAATTTGGTGCAGCGGAAGCGACGATTCCTATGGGTTCCTTTAGAATCCGTCTCAATCAGAACCGAACGACGAAAACCGAAAACCGATCAAATCGGGTTTGAATATACCTGATAGGGATTCATATAATCCCATGGAGAGGAAGGAGATGAGCTTATAAAGCTCTACAAACCGTTCAAGTGTTCGGTCTCCAGTAGTATCCACACGAACTTCATCCACAACAGGTTCTCCCTTCGCGCCGGCCTCGAGAACTCTTCCCGAACGGAGCTCCATCGACCATGGACACCTTCTAGAGAGAAGAGGAGGTTGGGAGGAGGCTTGGGACGTGGTTTTCACCCTTGGCTTGATTGGGTTTGGCTGAAACCATTAGTATTTATAGAGAATTATGGAATTTTTCATAAAAACCCAAAATCTCTATAAATTACATCCTTGCCCCTGTACTTGTGGATAAGTCCTTTTGTGTGTGACCCACTAGGCCCAATAGCCTATTTGGTTGAGGCCTAAATAAAATAGAACAATTCTATTTAATTTAATTAAATCCGTTATCCGATAACAGATTAATCGGCCTACCGATCATGAAGGGTACAAGCCACATCCCATGATCCCAAATGGCTATGGGGATAATCTCATCTCCATTGAGCCTTTCCATCATCAGTTACCACATGGATATAAACCCTCATCCATCCAATGTCCCGGTCGGAAAGGAGTACGCCATCGACTGTCAACTCCTTAGTGTACCGACTCTATAGGATCCTGTACTCGGAATTGGATCAATTAGAAAACTCCTTTTCCAATTATCCTATCTACCCTGGCCAGGGATTTAGAGTACTATCCCATAGGACATTCACTCTCACTTACCGAGAGTGGATGATCCCTTGTTGTCCGCTCAATTGCCTCCATCGGATTTTCCTTGTACCCGATCCATCGCTATATAGGACCATCTAAATTGTGATCCATAAGTCAATGGTCAAAGCACAAGTTCCACCCAACAAGGCATCTTTGGCGACTCAGGTCAAAGATCCAACCATGCAACCGTGATGATAGAAAACCCTGATAGACAGTTCGGTAAGATACCATTCAGGGTTTCTAATTCGGTCAGTTCAGTGAACTCATTCAACTAATGAGCACCTGTATGTGTATCTCAGTGTCTCCACACTAATGACCAATGAGATCGGTCATCCTCATCACATGAGAAGACATCACATACACTAGTCTATCCGGATCCTTGATGTCCCGTCACAAGTATCCTATGACTAGGAACATTTAGATCAAATACCTCTAGATGATCAATCTCATTATCATGATCTCATCATGATTTAATCATCATTGTATTTGATCAAGGACTTCATTATGATATTCGCTTCTAATAAGAGCTTATAATGAAGATTTGCCTAATTAATTGAATGAGATATTTCTAGAAATGTCGAATCATATCATATATGATTGGCTTGTAGGGCATACATTTCTATCAATCTCCCACTTGCACTAAAGCCAATCACCCATCTGGCTGATCTATATCAGCTCGAGGTGAAGCTCAAACACTCTTTGAGTAACTGCTTCAGTTAGTGGATCTGCAATGTTATTAACGGTAGATACTTTATCTTTAATTATATCTCTATAAGTTACAATCTCTCTGATTGTATGGTATCGCCACAGAAGTTCTAAACTTCTGATGAGACATCGGCTTTACTCCATTGTTCTCTCAAAACAATGATACACTTTCAGAGAAAATTGAGACAATCCCATATCAAATATGTAGATGAAAAACTTCATCTAGACTACTTCTCAAGTAGTGTGCAACCACTATGTAAACTTGTTTACATATGTTGTAGAACTTACATTGTTCTATCACATAGAACTCTTTCAACTTACTGCACCACCATTATTCTGACTTAATATCAAACTTATTTGATAAGAAGCTTGTGTTTGTAAAACTACAAGACTTCAAGTCTTATCCTCCAGTGTATAGAAATACATTCTCAGTGCTTCTAAAGTACCAAATGATATATCTCTAAACTATCCAATGACCCTCACTTGGATCTTCTTGATGAATGCTCATAACACTTAGAGCATTAATCACATCATGTACGTAGCATCATATAAATAATAGACCCTATGACAAAGGCATAAGGGCTCCATTTATGTGATCTCTTTATCTTTCAAGAAGTCTACAAAGACAACACTTTACGAGAGATCAACTCCACACCACATAGGTAAGAAACCTATCTTGGAGTTTATCATGTCAAACCCTTTGACTATGGTGACTACGTACATTAGCTTGGGCATTGATTTTAGATCTATCTCCATAGATCTCAAAACCCAAATTGTGTTTGAAGGATCAATTTGATAGCTAGGTTCACTTATGATAACACACCTACTTCATTCTCAATGAGTAGTATGTCATCAACATAAAATGTCAAGAAAGTAACAGCACTCCCACTTATCTTGTTGAATACACAAGGTTCCTCTTCGTTCTTAACGAAGTCATAAGATTTAATCTCATTAAACCTTATATATGATCTATGGGAAGTTTTATTTCAGTCCATAAATGAACTTAATACACACTCTTCTTGGATGTTATTGGGACTTGATTCCCTATAGTTGTATCATATACACCTATTCCTCAAAATACTTTAGAGGAACACTATCTTAACATCCAATTAGCTTATCTCATAATCATAGTGTTACAATCAAAATCCGAATGGATTAATCCATGGAATAGGTAAAAGATCTCATCATAGTCAACCATTTGACTTCAATGATATCCTTTTCAACTATTCTCACCTTTGAAGGTATCTACCTTCTAATCCACTCCAATCTATTCTTTAGTGATCCATTTATTCCTTATGGATACTATATCCTTAGGTGGATCTATCAAGTTCTAAACTTGATTATAATAGATAAAGTTTATATCGGATTTTATTATCTCTTCCCATTAATGAATCAGTATCTCATATTGGTTCTATATAGATCCTAGGATCAATATCCTTATTATCTTATGCCTCATTTCATCTATCAGAAGATATATGTCTCACATATCTCTTAGGTAGAATGGACACAAGAAAAGACCTATCATTAGTCCTTGTGTAATTATTAACTAGCACCTTAATAGAAGTGTTATTGGGTTGTGGGACTAGAACATCTTCCATATATACCTTGCTCCCACTATCTTTCTTAAGAAGGAACTTTTCCTTTAGAAATATAGTGAGCTAAGTAACACATACCCTTGACATAAAAGTCGTATATTTAATATCCAAAAGTTTCCTTAGGATATTCCACAAGCCAACACTTCATAGTCTTATATTCCAACTTGTTAGAGTTATACTTCTTCACCAGGTCGGACATTCCGAAACCTTAACTTGCTTAAGGTCAAGTTTTAACCCCTTTTCCATATCCTATATGGAATAATCAGAACAGACTTATAAGGTACCTATTAAGATCAAGTGGTTATAACGAGTACTTAACCAAAATTAGACAAAGAGGAAATTTGCAAAACTCGTCATTGTTCATATTATGTCTTACATAATATGACTTCTCATTTTAGCTACTCAATTAAGCTAAAATGTGTAAAGAGGTGTCCATTAGATTCTAATATCCTTCAATTATATGTGAATTATGTACTTAAGTATTCCTCTCTTTGATCTCATCAAAGAGTTCTAATACTAGTTCCATTAGTATCTCTACTTCATTCTTAATCTCAGATAATTTCTCAAAGATCTTAGATTTGTACTTCATAAAGTACATGTATCCATACCTAGAGACATCATCTTTGAAATAATAAAGTAGAAATATTCTTCTTTAGCCTTACTAGATATGGGCTAACATACATCTAAATGTATGAGTTCTAATAACTCATTAACCCATTCTCCATGTCTATATAAAGCTAAAGTGTAGATTGATCTAAATCAACCCATTTCCTCTTAAAAGGAATATTCACACATAACATGAGAGCTAACATATCAAATATGATTAAACAATTCATTAAGCTCCCACTGGCAAACACTTTGTCATTCAATCTATTAGAACATCTATCAATTCCATAACTTAGAATGAATCAACATTTATTCAAGTAGGAAATCATATAATGTTCTTGTAGAAGGATATAATAGCAATCTTAATTATTAAGACATCTCGATAAGGCTATTAAAGAATTGCACCTCCCGCTAATAATGATGCAACTTTTGCACCATTTCATATGTAGGTCAATATCTTCTTTATTAAGCCTTCATTTACTTGTCATCATCTACAACTCCTTGTAGATATAAGATGCATATCTGGTATCTCATACCATTAGATGCATCCATAGTATCTAATATTATGATATACACATATAGTATCTAATACTATTAAGTGTATATTTAAAACAAGTAAGTGCCAATGACTTGGATACATGAAGCTTCTCAAGCTCTACCTTTGCATTATATACAAAACACTTTGTACTTCCTCTTCCACTTATCATCATCAAGACAGTGTAAGAATCATGTCTTATTCTAGCTTTATTATCTTGACCGCCTTCTTTTACTATTAACTCTCTCCTATTTTTATCTAATGATTTTACTTCTTACTATTGGTCTCACCAACAAGAAGTAATTAAGATGTATTGTTGATCTAAGTTGCCCTTTAGTTAGCTCATCACTATGAGCCATGATGGATCTCATATCCATCTATCCATGTTGTCTCTATAATTATGTCTCATAGAGACTAACATCTAGTTTAAGGCAAACAATGCATCTTGTCTATGAGATAAGATCTTCTTTCATATCACTAGATAATTTAGGAGACACCTACTTCCCAAGTAGAATAGTTAATTGGTCAACTATGAGAACAATTCTCTTAGTTCTAAACCAGTCTAAGAAGTGTGAGCCATTAAGCTATATGGCATGTAATATGCCATACTAATGGTGGTTTATTATCGTATTCTACAACGGAGATATAATTTTATCAATATAACATTGCAAACATTCATTAAAATTAAGATATGGTCTTTCATCCTAATTTATGCTCCCACTAATTTTCGACGAATTTGCATAACCCTCATTATGCAAAGACGGGATATCACGATGAAATCCTAGTGGGGACTAAGACCCTATTAACTTTATGGTGACAACCTTGTGGGAAACACAACAAGTCATCCCATACTTAATAGGTAGGTAACTTTTACCAATTGCAACCCTTGCAATTCTTAGTCATTCAGCCTCTAGAGTTATAACCTTGTGGGAAACACAACAAGCTATATACTCTAGTTAGGTCAAATCCGCTTGTTACGTTATGAGAATGAATTCTTAACATAGCCCTTGTGGGAAACACAACAAGGCCATGCAATGGTCCACCCCAAAGTTCGGCAAATGCCTTGGCCATGATCACCAATCCCTTGCTGAATGAGTCTTGTGGGAAACACAACAAACCTATCCAATCTAAGATTGGCTCATCAAGACCATAACAACGGAAGGCTACGTGAGTCATTCTTAATGTCACACGTTTATCAACCTAATTATGACAAGGAGGGATTTTATTTTAGTCTCATCAAGAATATGTGCTAAGTATATATAATACCTTTGGAATATCATATATCTAAGGTATAAAAGATAGCACACAACCACATATCAAATATGCATAAAATCAGGTGATCATGGACTTAACCCTAAGCATGCGCCTAAGGCACCCCTATAGGTGCAAGTCCTTGCTTCAAATGCTTTAGTTGGTATGCTCCCACTTCAGAAGGGTGCTTCTCCAAGTGGTCCCGCTCTCCAACCTTCCACGAACCAGCTTCTAACTCTTACAAGCGGCTTAAGGGTATGCAGACCCCACAAATGTACATAACTCAATAAGAAACCTTGGTTTTAACCAAGGGGAGTACATTAATGGAGGGAGGTAGAATGTACAATCAGATTGTATAGAGAGAGAGGAGGCACACACAGGCCCCATTTAATAACATAACCAACATAATTAAAAGCAATCACAAGCCAAGCACAATTAAGTCCATGATCACCACCATACACACACTAACATTCATCACATTAACATAGAGCGCATACGTGATAATTATATGAGATATATCATATATATCAGCATAAAATTATATAATTTATTTTGAAATTCTCAATTTCATGCATGTCGATTTTTTCATGAAATAAATAACATGAAAATAACATGACAACAACATATAAACAATTTATATGAAATGAACATACAAAACTAAACTATTTAGAACATTCATGTATTCCCAATACTGTGCAAGGTCAAAAATTAATGTCCCAATTTATATTCTGTAAAATATCATTTTACAGAATTAATTAAGACACTAATAATTTAAGTTAAACCTTTAAAACAATTTTAAAGTTTAACCATGAGTGAATCTATGTAAATAGAACTAAACATCATCTAACATGTCATTAAACACTTTAAAACATGTTAAATAATATTATAGAATTTTTCAGAATTTTTTCTGGATTTTTATGGCATTTTTCGGATTTTTCTATAGTTTAAATAATTTAAAATCATTAAATAAATAATGTGGCGCATTGCGCCGCGGGCGGCGGCGCACTGCGCCCGTCCGGCGTGCGCCGCATGCGCCGCAGAGTGCTTCGGGCTCAAGAGACGCGTGCGCCAGCCTCCGTGCGCCGGCGGGTGCGCCGGTCGCCTCCCCGAGCAGGTACTGTTCATTCGGAGGAGAGTTAATCTCATTAACTCGGGCATATCTCCCTATACCGGACTCCAAAAAATCTGGAAAAATATGCGTTGGAATCCTTATCAAATAAGGAATCCAAAACAGTCGGCCTAATATCCATGAAAATCGTAGTCGTCCGAAAAATGAGGAGGAAGAGGCGGCGGTCACCCAAATTCCGTAGCAGAAATCTCAATTTTGTAACGAGGATAACTCTTTATCCAGGAAGCAAAATATTCTCCAAAAATACAATTTATAATCCTCATCATATGAAGTTTTCAAATATGTATATATCCCTTCAGAGAAAAATTCTCTATCAACGGGAAATCAGGAAGAAACAAGTCGGTGCCGCCAGACTCCGCAGAACCCTAGTTCGTCGGAAAACTCAAAAATTCTCATCCTCCGCCGTCGTTCAAAGCTGGATATCAAAGGTAAAGGATAGGTAATCATATTACCCATCTCCTAAACCCTTTCCAAGCCTCAATTTCTTCTATGGACGGAGATTTCACAAAATCCCCAAATCCGGGTGTTGGTTCGGGCATGACAGAAACACCAACTTTTGAGGCTTCTCCCGAACACTACAGATATCCAAACTTCAAAACGTTTGCGGAGTTGGAAAGAACTATATCACGAGATTCTACCAACGCCAACCAATCTTTTATCTGAGTTATACACAGAATATGGTGGCCTCGTCAAAACAGACGTTTGCACAGATTCGGGAACACATAAATAACATGAAATAATGTCGATTCGACGTCGGTTTCGACCGAGACTTGAAACGGGCTCTGATACCACTGTAAGGAATCGTCCATTAAAATTTGGTGCAGCGGAAGCGACGATTCCTATGGGCTCCTTTAGAATCCGTCTCAATCAGAACCGAACGACGAAAATCGAAAACCGATCAAATCGGGTTCGAATATACCTGATAGGGATTCATATAATCCCATGAAGAGGAAGGAGATGAGCTTATAAAGCTCTACAAACCGTTCAAGTGTCCGGTCTCCAGCAGTATCCACACGAACTTCATCCACAACAGGTTCTCCCTTCGCGCCGGCCTCGAGAACTCTTCCCGAACGGAGCTCCATCGACCATGGACACCTTCTAGAGAGAAGAGGAGGTTGGGAGGAGGCTTGGGACGTGGTTTTAACCCTTGGCTTGATTTGTTTTGGCTGAAACCATTAGTATTTATAGAGAATTATGGAATTTTTCATAAAAACCCAAAATCTCTATAAATTACATCCTTGCCCCTGTACTTGTGGATAAGTCCTTTTGTGTGTGACCCACTAGGCCCAATAGCCTATTTGGTTGAGGCCTAAATAAAATAGAACAATTCTATTTAATTTAATTAAATCCGTTATCCGATAACAGATTAATCGGCCTACCGATCATGAAGGGTACAAGCCACATCCCATGATCTCAAATGGCTATGGGGATAATCTCATCTCCATTGAGCCTTTCCATCATCAGTTACCACATGGATATAAACCCTCATCCATCCAATGTCCCGGTCGGAAAGGAGTACGCCATCGACTGTCAACTCCTTAGTGTACCGACTCTATAGGATCCTGTACTCGGAATTGGATCAATTAGAAAACTCCTTTTCCAATTATCCTATCTACCCTGGCCAGGGATTTAGAGTACTATCCCATAGGACATTCACTCTCACTTACCGAGAGTGGATGATCCCTTGTTGTCCGCTCAATTGCCTCCATCGGATTTTCCTTGTACCCGATCCATCGCTATATAGGACCATCTAAATTGTGATCCATAAGTCAATGGTCAAAGCACAAGTTCCACCCAAAAAGGCATCTTTGGCGACTCAGGTCAAAGATCCAACCATGCAACCGTGATGATAGAAAACCCTGATAGACAGTTCGGTAAGATACCATTCAGGGTTTCTAATTCGGTCAGTTCAGTGAACTCATTCAACTAATGAGCACTTGTATGTGTATCTCAGTGTCTCCACACTAATGACCAATGAGATCGGTCGTCCTCATCACATGAGAAGACATCACATACACTAGTCTATCCGGATCCTTGATGTCCCGTCTCAAGTATCCTATGACTAGGAACATTTAGATCAAATACCTCTAGATGATCAATCTCATTATCATGATCTCATCATGATTTAATCATCATTGTATTTGATCAAGGACTTCATTATGATATTCGCTTCTAATAAGAGCTTATAATGAAGATTTGCCTAATTAATTGAATGAGATATTTCTAGAAATGTCGAATCATATCATATATGATTGGCTTGTAGGGCATACATTTCTATCACTTTCGTCCAAGAGTTCGAGTTGCACGAAAAGGGAATCTCGGTGTTCATCCATTGGGATGTCTCAATTGATCTGGACTCATAGGGAAGGAATGAGTACTTCGTATGGGACTACTGCCTCCATACAAAATGCCAAGGCATAGAGACTTTGACCCGTTGGGGTTCAAATAGAAGTGTGGTAGGCCCATAGAGCATCAACTAACTTATCCGGCCAATCCGCAAACTTGCTAGACTTACATGTTGTCTTGATGATTTTTATCAGACTTTTATTCGTGGCTTCTGCTTGACCATTGCCTTGAGGATAATATGGAGATGAATGATGCAATTTGATGCAATACATGTTGCAAAGGTCACGTAGCTCTTGAGAGATGAATTGTGGTCCATTGTTGGTGATGATGTCACCTGGGATCCCGAATTTGGCAATGATGTTGCGTTTGATGAAGGTGCAGACTGTTGATGCCTTGATTTCCACATATGCTTCCACTTCTGTCCACTTGGTGAAGTACTCCGTTGTCGTTAGGATAAAAGATTTGGTTTTGCTTGTGGAGTTCGGGTCACCAAGGGGTCCAATAACATCAAAAACCCACACAGTGAAAGGCCATGGTGCATGAATCGGGTGAAGGGAAGATGTGGAAGAGTGAATCTTGTCGACGTGAAGTTGACATTGATGACAATGCCGAACATAGATCGATCAATCTTCTTCCAGAGTAGGCCGATAATACCCTTGCCTGATGATCTTCTTGGCGAGGGCTTGAGCATTTACGTGGCCTCCACATACTCCGAAATGTGCTTCTTTTAGCATCAATTCAGCCTCTTCTTCATCTACGCATCTTAATAGAATGCCAGCCAGGCTCCTTTTGTAAAGCACTCCACCTAAAATGGTGTATCTTTGGGAGACCCTCCTGATAGCCTTCTTCTCTTCAGTGGTTGACCCTGCTGGATATGTCTGATCCTGACAGTAATTCGCAATCTCATAATACCATGGCTTCTCACCTTCTTCTAATTCTTTCAACTCAACCAATGACACTTCCTCATTTTGCTCGATGTATTCCTTCTTTCAAACTCTTCTTTAACCTTCAAGAATTGTGCATCTTCCACTGCCAGAATGGTACGTCGGCGAACATAGATCGTTCTAACCTGCCTGCCTAGCGGGATAGATAGTGAAGATGCTAAAGAAGCGAGAACATCAGCAAGAATATTTTGAGCACGAGGAACATGAATGAATTCAAGTTTGGAGAATAGCTTGATGTAACAGGCGATGAGTTTTTGGTACGGTCTGAGCCCAGGATGAGATGTGTGGTATTTGGCAAGCACTTGGTGGAGAATCAACTGACTATCACCGATCACCCTTAGTTCAGTGGCACCATAGAAGTGAGCGGCCTTCAGTCCGGCCAACAAGGCTTCATACTTAGCTATATTGTTTGTTGCTGGAAAATGGAGCTGAAAGGCCTGTAGAATGATGATACCTTCAGGTGATAGAAGAACGATCACTATCCCTCTACCCTGAGAGTTTAATGTCCCATAGAAATATAAAGTCCATAGATTGGAAGATTGAATGGATATCAATTCTTTATCGGAGAATTCTGATTGGATAGTGTCAAAGATTGGGATAGGATGATTGGCAAGATGTTCAGCAAACACATATCCCTTAATCACCTTCTATTGGATGTAGGTGATGTCAAATTGAGAAAAAAACTTTGCCAGCGTGCTAACCGGTCAGTCAAGACAGATTTTTCAAGGAGAAATTTGATGGGATTCATGTGAGCAATGAGATTAACCTCATGAGCCAGAAAGTAGTGCTTAAGCTTCTAGACCACCCAAGCTAGGGTGGCACAGGTTTTCTCCATGGTTGTATACTTCTGCTCACAAGGATCAAATATTTTAGACATATAGTATGATGCTCGCTCTTTCCCTTCGTCATCTAATTGTGTCAATACTGCTCCAAGGGATCCTTCCAAAACCGAGATGTATAAGATTAAGGGTTTGCCGGGAATCAGAGGTTTGAGCACAGGTGGGCTTGACAAGTGCTTCTTTAAACCATCGAATGCCTCCTGACATCTTGAATCCCATCTGAATTCGGCCTTCGCCTTGGTTAACTCATAGAAAGGTTTGCACCTTTGAGAGTGTTGTGAGATAAACCGGCGAACAAATTGTAGCCTACCAATAAACCCTCTCAGCTCTTTCAAGTTCCTTGGTGGAGGCATGTCAATGATGGCTTTGGCCTTATTGGGATCAATTTCAATGCCTCTTTTGTTGATGATGAACCCAAGTAGCTTTCCGGATAATACTCCAAACACACACTTCTTGGGGTTCATTTTAAGCTTATATTCCCTGGCTCGCTCCAAAACCCCTTTTAACACCTCATCATGCTCATCTCGGGTCCATGATTTGACCACTAGGTCATCCACATACACCTCCACAAATTTATTCATCATATCATGAAATATTGTCACCATGGCCCTTTGGTAAGTTGCTCCAGCATTCTTTAATCCAAAGGGCATGACGACGTAGAAATAAGTTCCCCAAGGTGTAATGAATGAGGTCTTCTCTTGATCTTCTTCTGCTAACCGGATTTGATTATACCCTGAATATCCATCCATGAACGATAGGGTTTCATATCCAGCTGTGTTATCAACAAGAACATCGATATGAGGAAGGGGAAAATCATCTTTTGGAACTCTCGGTTTAAGTCCCTGAAGTCAATGCAAATTCGAACCTTTCCATCCTTCTTCATGACTAGGACTATATTTGCCACCCATTGCGGATAAAGGATAACTCTAATGAATTTTGCTTGGTGTAGCTTATCGACCTCTTCCTTCATCTTTAATACTATGTCTGGGTGGAATCTTCTTAACTTTTGCTTGACCAGGGTAGCTTCAGGTTTTAAAGTTAATCGATGCTTTACCAATGACTTGTCTAACCCCAGCATATTTTCATATGTCCAAGCGAACGTATCATTGTATTCTTGTAGTACCCCCATTAGACCTTGCTCTTCTAAAGGAGTGAGGTTGGCACTGATGAGGATATTCTTCGGATCTTCTGGTGTTCTAAGATTAAGTTCCTTAGTTGGTTCATCCACCATGGCTAATGGTTCTTCAAATCTTCTTAAACTGAATGCATAAGCATCAGCCAAATCCTCTTCTTCGTCCTTAGTATTAGGGTCCTTTTCCGACACAACCTCATAGACCCCTAAAGTTTGATCAATGTTGTTCTTGTCCTCATATCGGATTTCATCCAACTGGATTGCATTTTCTAGATATTTTGGTTTCTTGGCACATTCTAAGCTTTTCTGAGTTAATTGTTGCATATATCTTTCTGGAACTCTCCTACCTCTGATTTTTGTCATATTTTTATTGAAAACTAAACCTAAAGAAGAAGAAGGTAAATAAGGGAAGGAAGAGGAGGTGGAAGGAGTGGAATTTATTGGGGAGGATGGAAGGCAAAGAAGGTCAATCAAGAATCTGGTGGCTCCTTGGGTTGAATGCCCTTCCGGAGCAAGTTGAGATGTTTTCTTGATCAAAATTTGAGTTTCGAGGAGGATATTTTTTTTGGGAAGTGCTAAACATAAAGATAGAATGGGCTTCAAGTGCCCGATTTGGGGTGAGATCAATTACGGATACCAAAGTAGGTGGAGATATTGATAAAGAGGGGTAGACTTCGAGCAATGTTTGATAGAGGGGCTTTCGGGCCCAATGTTAACAGAAAGAGGTGATGGGCTAGTAGGCCAGATGATCATGGAAGAAGGTGGGTTCAAGGACCCAATAAGAGGAGGATGCAGGCTCAAGGCCCCGGGTTTAGGAGATGAGCTTGAGGGCCCAAGAGTTGGAGAAAATGGGCACAAATGCCCATATTTAATAGAGGGGCTTGATGGCCCAAGAGCAACAAGTGGGTACGCAAACCCATAAGTTGGGCTTGGGGGCCCAAAAATAGGGATCGGTCCAAGAAGCTCAGGAAGAGCATCACAGTGAGTTGGGGTATGGGCCCCAAAAGAGGAGATAATGAGGGAAGGCCCTCGTGGAATTGGTTGGACTTTTCCTTGAGTCGGTTTGGCAATATGACCCTCGGGTGGGTCAACAGATGGTTCAACCTGGAGTGGTTCATTACTTGACCCTTCTTCATCGGTGGAAAACAAAAGAGATATTTTAGGATACACGTCATCTTCAAGGTCATTAGTTCTTCTTCTTTTGTCTTGTTCCAGCTCTTGCTCTTCCTTGTTCTCAGCCAATTGAATGGTTTCTTTCTTGATGAAAAAATTTTGTAAGCATCCAGAAAAGTATTTGCTTTTGAGATTTTGACCATTGGCAGTCGTTCCATCATACCCAACCCCACTTTTTGGTTGTAACCTCACTGGATTGATTGGCTCAGCTATGCCCTATAGTTCTTTGCCTAGTCCTTGGCCTTCCTGGTATCCCAAACTCTTCATTATGTGCCAACCAACAGTTTCATTTTTCTCTCTTTTCCTTCTCCACATTTGCCTGGGCTGCCTACTTATTTCTGGAAGATCCAAGATTGTAAAAATTGGCTTGTTTGGCAACCCGATGGGTGGTGGAGGAGAAAGTGGATGATCTAGGGGTATGCTAGTCACCTTAATTACTTGTCCCTTGTAAGGGAATTTGAGACACTAGTGATTGGTGGAGGCGACTGCCTCTAGTGCTTCTAAATACGGACGTCCCAGAATAGCTTTGTATGTCGGATCCATCTCAAGTATGTGGAAGTCAACAATGACTGTTCGGGGTGCAAGCTTCACATTTAATGTAATCATGCCATCGGCAAGCTTTTTTGAATTGTCATATGCGGTTACTATTATTTAAGATGGCCGGACATCCTCTTCAAAAATTTCACAAAGACATAATGTTTCTAGTGGCAAAACATTAATGGAGGAACGATATCGACCAAACATGACTTAATGCCTACTCCATTGATGTGGACTGTGATGCATAAGGCACATTTCCTTATTTCCGGGTCAGCCATCTCTTCCTTTGTGAATGTAAGGGCCGGGTACTCACTTCTTGAGACCAAAACTAATGAGATTTTTTCTAGAGGGAGGCTCTCATTCACCGTCACCCACTGTAAGTATTGTTGGAGAACCTCTTGATGGACTTTGGATCTTTTGATCAACTCTAAGATAGAGATCCGTGCTGGGGTTTTATCAAGATGTTTTAACAAGTCATAGGATGTCCCAAGCAACGTCTCTTCCATGTGTTCTTCTTCTGCTTCTGGTACTAAGCATGATTGATCGGCCTAGGGAAAGACCCTTTGGAACATGCGCCCACTCCTGAGTACTGTGGCAAATTGAGGACCTATAGTTGGGGTGGTAGTGGCGGGTAGTGGATTAGGTCAAATGATGGGAGATCTTGGGATGGGCGTAATGATGGTGGTTTGAGGCATGGTAGAGTAGGTAGGTTGTGAAGGTACAGTTGCTCAGAGCGGGATGATGATGGATCCTAGTGGTGGTGATGTTTGTGGTAGATCAACCTGGTGGATTAGGGTCCGTCCTGGTTGGAGTTGTATGGCTGGTGATCTTACAATGGGTCGTGATGGTGCTTGGATGATGGGTGGCCGGTTGAGAGTAATGGGGTTGGCTTATGTAGCTCGGGGTATAGAATGGACGGTTCGGTTGATTTGCATGGCGGAGGTGGCTCCCTCAACTTGCCAATTCTGGCCCCGATGATGATACTCCTCGGAAGAGATCAAGATGGGATTAACGTGTTGATTCCCAAGTGCGGGTGCATGTGAAGGTAGAAGGTTTTGGATAATCCCTAGGCCAGGGTTCTGTTGTTGTTGCTGCTAAGCTGGTGCATGCTACCGTTGAGGTTGATCTTTCACTGTTTTAATGTATTCCTCAATCTGGTCCCAGTCAATACTACCTTGCTCATTAAGGTCATGGATGCAGTCTTTGAACTGAAAGCAATTTTCCATAGTGTGCCCAGGATATCTATGAAACAAGCAGTATCACTCTGTGTTGGCATTTTGAGGCCACTCCAGCTTCTCCCTTGGCAATGCAATTTACCCTACTACCATGAGTGCATTAAAGATGTCCACAAGAGAGTACGGCAAAGGCGGGTAATGGTTCCTCTTGGGTCCAACTTTTTAGGGTTCATGGGAGGGGGTGCTTGGTTGTAGTAGGCCAGTTGTTGCCGTGGTGGTTGGGGAACTGGAGCTTGTATGGCTGGTTGTCGTAGTCACTGAGGGATTGGAGCTTGTTGCTGACGGGGCTGGAACTGAGGTTGAGGGTGAGGCTGAGGTTGATGAGGGTTTCTAAACGGTTGATTTTGTTGAGGGTTCCTGAACTGGTGTTGATAATTGCTAGGTGGGTTCCCTACAACGTTGAGATTTTCGTTGGTCACTACGCCCTCAGTCACTGGGCCAGTTGTGGTAAAAGTGGTTTTCTTGACAACTCGAGGTCTAGGATCAAACAAGTTCATGATAGGTGAGTCCCTAAGCTATGTTTGAATGTACCGTTCCCTCTCATAGAGTTCACTCATGGAGGTGGTGTGATGCAAAGCCAACATGTTCTTTAAAGCTGGAGTGGCATTGGTGATGATTATCTTTACTTGCTCCGGTTCCGAAATAGAATCTGAAAGCCTCTCTGCCATTGATCTCCATCTATCAGCATATTTGATAAAATCCTCATCATTTATCATTCTTTCAGCCATGAGATCGATTATCGAATACATTGGTCCAACCCTATCTTGATATCTCTGCAAGAATTTAGCTTTGACAGTTTCAAAGTTACTCGCCTCCAAAGAGTCAAGCGAGTAGAACCACTCTAAAGCTGAACTCTCTAATTATTTTCTGAAAAGAAAAGCAAGGGCCCTTGGATCATTTTGCCACATTACTGACTCATAAAGAAAGTCCTTGATATGAATGAAGGGATTACCAGTCCCGTTGTAATGGCGGTATACCGGCATTTCAGAGGGAGGTAGATGAAAAGTAGGGAGGGAAGGAAGAGAAATTTCAGGGGCTGCCTTTATGTCAATTAGACGTCTAAGCTCTCTATACTGCTCATCCATGCGATTGATTTTGTTAATCATAGCTAGATCAACGGAAGGTTCCCTAAGAGGAGGAGGAGGAGTGGGTGATTGGTGCACCGGAATTAGGATTGGATAGGCCGAAGTGGCCAGATAAGAAGGGTACATTGGGGGATTCACCAAAGGTTGAGTAGGGTTGAGATGATTAGAAGAATAAACAGGTGGCCTAGAAGGAACAACAGCATTCAGATCGGGATGATCTAGATTAGCCACCAGATGAGGAGAAGTTGGGGCTACGAGCCTGGTATAAGAATGGCCATGAATGGGTACATTGGGTTGACGTGCCACTAACCGAGGGGTAGAGATGTGAAGACCACCTTCGGGAGGAATGTGGTCGGCGGGCGACTTGCCCTTGAGGATGGCTTTGATAGCTTGAAGTTGGGTAGGGTTGGCATGAGAGAATGCCTCCCAAAGTGAATTTGGATTGGTTTGAGGAGAAGTTTGACTAGGTTCGGGGAGAACTTTGGGTTCATTGACGGCACATACGGCATCAGGGTAGAAATAAGACTGGTCATACTCCAACTGCAGCTGCTTGTATCTTTGATCCGCCATTCTGATAACTCATCCTGACCTTAAATTCATAAACACAAAAGGAAAAGAAGGTTGACAAATAAAAGCTGAAGGATTTCTTTTTTTTGTTTTGATTTTTGACCCCATTTTTGTTTTGATTTTCTTTTGTTGGATAAACAAGTTATCAAGCAAATTAACCTCAAGCAAAAAAATATATTTTGGGTTCTTTTTAGGTGTTTTTAGGATTTTTGTTTAATTTTAAATTTTTGTTTGCAAACAAGTAATAGCAAAGACTTGAAATGATTAACACAATTTTTTTTGTTTCAACCTCAAATTAATGGCTTGTTAAGAGAAATATTGTCCACTCAAATAAATAGGTAAGACCGTATGCTCTCACAGCACCGAGCAATCTAAGGTTGTCACTCTTTTCACAATGATATGTAAAAGGTACTCCGGGTTTTGGGGTGAAAAAGTACAACCTATCCGATCAATAAAGAGGGAATCCTTCATGTCTGGGGACTTACGGAGGCCTTGATGGAAGCTACCCAGTCCTTCTTAGAGGGAATCCCTGAAGGAGGAGTTGGCAACCACCAAGAGGGTGTTTGGATGTGTGGGGCTTTGGGAGGAGAGAGCCTCCCTTCTCAGATGACCTAAGGAGCCGAAACCCTAATGCAAACTAAATGTGAGTGAAATGTCAAGAAATTAAGGAGAAAGCAAGAATAAAATAAAAACATACAATGATTAATGATATGTTGTAAAAAGCAAGTAAACAAGACAATGATATGAAATCAAGCTAAGATGCAAGAAAGCATTAATTTAACTAAGCATGCTTTGAAAGATTCTCTAAAGGAAAACTAGGCTTAGAAGGAAATAGACAAGTATACTTAACAAGGGATGAAAGAAGATGATATCTAAAATGCTAAGGTGAAATAAGTTTATAATCAAAGCTAGAAATCAGATCGTTATGCTTTTAAAAGGACCAATGAAAGGCAAGTAAATCGGAAGAAACAAGATGATGCTTCAAGGAAATAAACAAGCATGTAAGCAAGCAAATAGAAATGCAAGGAAATGGAAATGGCTTAAATGAGAACTACAATGAAAATAAGCATGTTTTCAAGTGGACATTCCTAGGAAAGAAGAGAATAACTCACTAAAGCAAAGTCGCTCCCACCGTGGTCGCCAAAAGGTGTAAGCACCCAAAACGAGATCCGTAGATCTCTCTTTTCCAGCCCCTACACTTGCTTTAGG